>CAIGQQ010030612.1:8385505-8399708 GCA_903798035.1 Danio albolineatus
TATATATATATATATATATATATATAGATAGATAGATAGATAGATAGATAGATAGATAGATAGATAGATAGATAGATAGATAGATAGATAGATAGATAGATAGATAGATAGATAGATCTTTCCTTTAGACAATAGGTGTTCTAGTACAGTTTTGACCTCGGCATTCTAAATTTCCCATATGCAGGGTTTGTGAGTTTCCTTAGGGCTGCCAGTTCCGATTCGCATCTACATTGGTACCACAACCCCACAACATGTGCTGTTTAGATTGATCTCCAAAAGATCAGACGCCTCCAAAAATTGGCATGCATCACCTGCATTTGAAATGTCTGAAGGCACCACGTACAGCCGGGGAACACAAACCATGTGCAATGGGAGTGAGTGTGTAATTGAAACACTGATCCTTCAGGCACATGGCATGGTGTGGCATCTTTCTGGATCAATAAATAATCCATTCCTCTGACCTTGAGCAAGACGAGTGAGGAAAATGACAAGACTGTGAAGAGGGATCTCATCACTAGCAGGCAGTTTGAGGGCTACACAGCACCAAGATGAAAGGAGGATGTAGACCCACACAACCAAGAGGCGTTTCTTTTGATCTGACTGCCCGCTGAAAACTCGCCCTCATGTTGCGTGACAAACTGATTCATTCACAGACATGCAAACCAGCAAATTAATTTGCATTCCAGCAAGATCATGATGTTTATATTAATTCCAAAGTTATAGCTTGGAAAATGTTAGTGTTTATAAAAATAACTACAAGTGACTGTAAAGTGAACCCTTTATTTTGATGGTCCGCTTTAGACATTAACTGAGAAACTTTGCAGCTTTATATCAACTACTAATCATTAAAATATCTGTAGACTGCTTATATAACTTTTTCTTAAAGTACTGATTATACAGTGCCTTTTAAACATTTTTTATGTTACAGCCTTATTCCAAAATTTATTTAGTTTGTTTATTTTCTAAAAATTCTACACACAATACCCCATAATGACATTGTGAATTTTTTTTTTTTTTTTTTAAACTGTTGCAAATTTATTAAAAAAAAAAAACTGAAAAATCACATGTACATAAGCATTCACATTCTTTGCTCAATACTTTGTTGATGCACCTTTGGCCACAATTACAGCCACAAGTGTTTTTGAATGTGATGCCACAAGCTTGGCACACCTGTCTTTGGGAAGTTTTCCCCATTCCCCATTGCAGTACCTCTCAAGTTCTATTAGCTTGGATGGGAAGCGACGGTGTACAGCCATTTTCAGATGTCTCCAAAGATGGTTAATAGGATTTAGGTCTGGGCTCTGCCAGGGCCACTCAGGGGCATTTGCCGAGTTGTTGTGAAGCAACTCCTTTGATATTTTGGCGGTCTGCTTTGGGTCATTGTCCTGCTGGAAGTCGCAGTCTGAGGTCAAGGGCACTCTGAAGCAGGTTTTCATTCAGGATGTTTCTATACATTGCTGCATTCATCTTTCCCTCTATCCTGACTAGTACCCTGGCATTCACTCATTCACCTAGCATTCAAGTGTTCAATTTTAGTCTCATCAGACTAGAGAATTTTGTTTCTTATGGTCTGAGAGTCCTTCAGATGCCTGTTGCCAAATTCCAGCCTAAGGAGTGGTTTCGGTCTGGCCACTCGACCATACAGGTCTGATTGGTGGATTGCTGCACTGATGGTTGTCTTTCTGTAAGGTTCTCCTCTCTCCACAGAAGAACGCTGGAGCACAGACAGAGTGACCATCAGGTTATTGATCACCTCCCTGACCAAGGCCTTTCTCCCTCGATCACTTAGCTTAGATGTCCGGCCAGCTCTAGGACGAGTTCTGTGGTTCCAAACATTTTCCACTTACAGATTTTTTATTTTTAATAAATTTGCAACAATTTCAAAAAATATTGCTCACACTTTATTTTGATGGTCTGTTTGTTGAATTTAAGTTACATAGCAACTAATTTTCATTAGATTATAAGTAGACTGTTAGCTTGGTGTTAGACTTGGGGTTGGGGTTAGGGTTAGTGTAAGTTATCATGTACTTGCAAAGTTTCTTATAGTCAGTTAAATGTCTGTTGAATGCCAGTATCAATGGATATTAAGTAGACAGTCTACTAATACTCAAATGGATCATCAAAATAAAGTGTTACCAAAATATTTTTTCGCATTGTCATTATGTGGTATTGTGTGTAGAATTTTGAAAAAATAAATGAATTTAATCAATTTTAGAATAAGGCTGTAACATAAAAAAAATGTGGAAAAAGAGAAGTGCTATTAATATTTTCCCAATGCACTGTATGCTCTACTTTACATGTCAATTGATTCTATTATCTTGACAATAATTAATAATATTGTAATAATTAATGAAACATGGTTGACATACACAGTTGAAGACAGAATTACTAGCCCTCCTGTGAAATTTGCAAACCAGGCTCATTCTGAAAACGTATATACATTTCTGGGGAGTGACAAATACATCCCAGGAGGTAAGTTTTTTTCCATAAATATTTTTGTGAATCCACCAGAGGTCGCTCTGTACGCATTTTCATATCTCAAATTTGTCTTGTGAGAGCCATTCACACCTGCTGTTCTCACATAAAAAAAAGGCTGCCACCAAACTGACTTATTGAATGACTAACTGACTGACCGATCGACTGACCCACTCTCCTCCTTCCCTAAACTCAACCAAAAGTGTTTTCAAAAGCACTGATTGACTCAACCCCCCACCCACATCCCTAAACCCAACCTACAGTTTTAAAAAGCAATTCAGAAAGAAGAAAAGCCCTCGTCAGATTTTTACTACATGCTAACCCTATTATTTACTTATTTACTTGTTTATTTTATTTTTTGGCTTCTGTTTTGTCTTACCTGCTTTCGTGGTCAACTTCTTTCTGCATCTCCGGAAATGTATATAGGGCTACATTTTTAAATGAACCTATGCTGGAAATTTGTATTCTTTTTCAATCATTTTCCAAGCCACAGAGAGAATATTTTACACACATTTTGAAACCATTTTAATGATTAAATTCTAATAACTAATTTATTTTGTCTTTGATTTGACTAGATTTCAGCTTAAAGTGTAAGCTGAAGCATTAGCTAGATTAATTATGTTAATTAGCCAAGTTGGGTTAATTAGGCAAGTCATTGGTTTGTTCTGTTATAAATCTATATTCCAGACAAACTAAAGGTAATGAGACTATCTGCAGAGGAAAATATAACAGAAAATTCAGTGAAATTCCTTGCTCTGTTAAACATCAATTGGGAAATATTTTTAAAATGCTTACAATTTCACAGGAGAGCTAATAATTTTAATCATTTACATTTAGCACATTAAAAAAAACTAAATGATAATAAAATACATAAGTAAGCGACTTTTGGCATCATATGATGTAACAAGCAGAAAGAGCATCTGTTGTGAACATAAGGCTGACATTTGTTCTGGGCTGCATTGCATGATGGGAGATTGACTGCTTGTGGCTGACACAACGGTTCTTCCTCGAGAAACAATAAGCGTGCTAACAACAGCCATTCTACAACATATCACTGGCACTTTGGCCACAGGAGTGGGATCTTTATTGTCGTCTTTATGGAGATGCGTTATCTTCCTTTGGGGCAGTAAACAGAAGCTACAGAGGAAGTCAATGATTGCAAAGCTCATAAAATAACCATGTCCAACGTAAGCCATCATACCCGCTATAGCATTACCACATGATGAAAAGCTCCCTCAAATCGGAGTTTAACCATCGGGGTTATTTACACAGTCCTAATGGGTCATATTTTTCCTTGGCAATGTTGTTTAGAGGACCATATACTAACACCCCTTTGGATGTTATTAAGATTGGGTCTGATTGTGCTGATCTTTTTGTAGCATGACAGATGGTCCGTGGCACGATGCTCTGGTGTTGATAGATGTCAAGTCAGATTGTCCAAACCTCACAGTTTGCGATCCAGCAGGTATTAATGGTCAGTCCAGAGGCGGTCGCTAACAGGACATGACAGGAAGTTTATCTCTGAGGCAAAGTGCTTGTTGGCTTAGATGGCGGTGTCACTGATTAGCTGATGACAGAGTTATTCATGCACAAAGGGTTGAAGCACATGTCTAGACATGTTAGGGGATGTTTAGCATCTATGAGGTCACCTAGTTGGATATTCCTGCCGAAAAATAAACAAACATAAAACATAAAAACCATTGCAGATGTTCTAATGGTTTTTATGATGGTTTTAATGATGGAAATGATATTGATTTTAATAATAACTGTATTGGTGCTGCCTATTGTGGATTATTTGCCTTCTATTGGTGACATGTTAAAACCAAAATATTCTAATGGAATATATCCCATAACATGTTAAAGTACAGTACATTAAAATGTACTGGTTTTAATGGTTGAAATATGATGGTTTGTATTGCTTTTAATGTTCTTTTCTAGTGGAAACTATTAAAACCAGTACATTTTAATGTATTGTACTTAGTGTTATGGGTAGGGCCAGATGGAATCTGCGGACATTTTTTGCTATTTCCGCTGAGTATTTTGTTAAAAATCTGCAGATTTATGCGGAATGATTTTGGGAGGATCATAGCTAAAACCCTAATATATGAAATATAAAGTAATACCTTTTAAACTTTTATTTAATGTTTACAATGCCAAACCAAGTAGATCCACTTATTTGGTAAACAAAGCAAGTCTTTTATAAATATCTACTAAAACACAGAAAAGATTGCTTTACACACTGTATTGTAAATCATGAATATTTTCATATTAGACAATATTATTACTGAAATTAATTTGAAAACTGAATAAATATAAATTTACACACATTTACATCAGTAAATAAACAGAATCAATGATGGGCTAAAAATCTGCGGAATTCTCCACACACAGATTCCGTGTGGGCCTAGTTATGGGACACATTGCATTAGATTTTGGTGTGGCAAAAAAAAATCTAAATAATATTGTCTACTTTAGGTTTTAGATGTTGACATTTCATAGATTGTAAAGATTTTTTTTTGTGAAAACCCTGCAAGTTTTAGCCTGATCATACGAGGAAACTTAACTTTTACATCTTGTTAGCTTAGTGGCTAATTCGAACATATTTGAACAAGTTCAATTTTACAAAAATGTATGATTTTAAAAAGGAGGCGTGGCACCTAACCCCGCCCCTAAACCCAACCATCATTGAGGGATGAGCAAAATCGCACTAAATTGTACTCATGAGATCATTATGAATTCATAAAAATTAGCCACTAAGTCAAAAATTTACAAATTGCTGTGAGATAGCAGTGGATAGTTTTTGTTGTTGCTATTTTCAATAGGAGTTATACCAGTTGCTAAGTTGCTAACAGTTAGCATTTATGATTCACTATGTATGGAAATGCAAAGCAAATTCGACTGTTCTCCTTAAATTCTGCAAAATCTACATTGTTTGTTTGTGCTGTTCTAAAGAATAATCATGTTCAATGTTCACTTTTTTTTGTGTGTCATTTGTAATGGTTTTAAGGGTATTTGTTGTAGACAATAACCATAAGTATATTCTGCGATTGCTTATGCTGTTGTTCAAAAGGAGTGCTAAAAGTTGCTAAGTTGCTAACAATTAGCCGTTAGTTTTTTTTTTTTTTTTGTGCCTTGCTTGAAAAAGAACACAACACAGAGGATGCAGCAATGTGAGAAGCGTGAATGATGACAAAATGAACACAAATTCATTTATGGATGAATTATCTAAATTAAGAAACGCAGTCACTTGAAATAAGAACATGAAATATGTTAGCGTTAAATACTGATTAATGTTTTCTTATGCTTATGGAGATCATACCACGCTTCTAAAGACCCTAAATGACTGTGGGTAAACTTCAAATTAATGACAGTCCAGTCAGTCCAAGGTATTTGGTGGATGAAATAAGGATGCAAATAATGGATTCCCTTATCTTTTTTTTCCTTTCACTTGACAGAGCAATCATTCCTGTGTTATTAATTGCAAGGTGAGAGACATATTGTCTCCGCCTTTCTGCATTTTTTTCAGTTTAATTAGAGAAACAGGCTATTGTATGCTCCATCACAATGTCGTGTGGTGGCCTTCTGCTGAGCTTGGCAATTAACCTTGCGTTTTTAAGTAGAAAATATTTACTGATCAGTGCACAATTTTGTTTTATTTATTTATTTATTTATTTTTTGCAAGGCCTGTTCTGGTTTAAAAAATGTTTGGCTTTGTGTAAAAGTAAAATTAAGTTCAATTACGTTTTGTATTTTGTTTTTCAAATATATTTTAGTTTATTTCTAATTTATGCCTCTAACAAGCGCCAAAATTCTGCTCTCCCGCAGGCAGCTAATACGGAAGTAAATAAAAATCGCAATTCATTAAAATTCTGCTAGGCCTGGATCTAAAATAGAGCACATTTCTATTGACGCAAATGTTAAAATTAGCCAGCTTTACAGCAGAAAAATAGGTGTTTATAGCCTGGTACAAAAAAAATATTTTGTTGTGTAAAGCTAATATTACTGTTTTTATTTTGTTTTATGTGACTTTACACAGTCAATTGCCTTTTCGAGTTGTTTCTTTCAATTATCAGACAAAATGGCATGCTGTGCACTTAATTGTGCTCACAAACCATCCAAGTGGCCTCCATTTCCCAGGTGAGTGAAATTCTTATACTTATATATCACCATAAATCAAGATAATTTATCATTTATAATTTTCTTTAGAACTTGAATGCACTCCAGAATCTGACAGATTGATTAACTGTAGGCTATAGATCAGTCATCTGAAATGTTGTCATACAGTATTAACAGTATTATGCCTGGATTCTAAATAGCCTTGCATTTCTTAACACAGACTATATTTGAAGTATTTGGAAGTAATTCACATTTTCATCCTGTAGAAGAACGACATAGGTACAATGATTAGTGGCTCAATGTGTTACAACAGTGTTTTTAAAGGACTAAACACTTTATTGATATAGTACACAACCAAGCACATGTGGTCAGAACACAAACAAATCGCAGGAAATGAAGTGTGTCTCCAAAAGCTGGTCTAAGCAAAATGCTAGCAGGCATCTGTAGCTTCTCTTACACCCCGCCACTTTGCCCTTTTTCGGTTACCCCCAGTCAGGGCAATGACGTGCGAACAAAGTTAACTACAAATTAACCATGGTTTTGATTCACTAACCATAGTCATGACGTTTTTGTTAAGCGTTAATACATACAAAAACACACAAAAGATGCTTTCAGTAGTTTTACTGTAAAAATTTGGACTTTCATTCATTCATTTTCTTGTCGGCTTAGTCCCTTTATTAATCTGGGGTCGCCACAGCGGAATCAACCTCCAACTTATCCAGCATATTTTTTTTACGCAGCGGATGCCCTTCCAGCCGCAACCCATCTCTGGGAAACATCCATACACACACAATCACACCTTATGGACAATTTAGCCTACCCAATTCACCTGTACCACATGTCTTTGGACTTGTGGGGGAAACCGGAGCAAACCCACGCAACCACGGGGAGAACATGCAAACTCCACACAGAAATGCCAACTGACCCAGCCGGGGCTCGAACCAGCGACCTTCTTGCTGTGAGGCGAACGTGCTACTCACTACGCCACCGTGGCGCCTATTTGGACTTTATTAAAAATTATTTTAGCCATTGTATCTCATCCTTGGTGTGAAAGAGCATTTAGGAGAGATTGGGAGATTACTTACTAAATCAGACTATAAAACACTAATTGTCCTAAAAAGAAAATCCCAAAAGAAAGGAAAAAGATAATCTTATTAATTTAATTTAAGTTGTCCATTGTTACGTGCTTATTTTGTGCATAATAGCGAACAGTAGTTAGCAGTACTTCACAAATGCAGCCATAAACTCTTGTTGGTTTACACAGTTTGGACAGTTTGGATAGTTTACCTCCTGTCACGTTAGTGGCTGAAGGGCAAGTGGTGTGGTGGCGTGCATAAATTAAAAAGAGACACATTGGTTCGCTCCATGTTCTGTTTCACAAACTAGGCTGACCTTTTCCTCTCTAATTAAAACAGACAGATACCCAGGATCGCTCTCATTAAATACTCTACAAACTCTTCACTTAAGGGCTATCAGTGGCTCACTCATGTGTGTGAAACTGTCCTGTCCAATCAGATTTACACAGGCCTCATGGGCTTATAACAGCGTCCTGAGACTGTGAAAAAATACACATGTCCGTGTAAGTCTCCAATGTTGACGTTTATTCAGTGAGAGTTTATTCATTACAACAGATCGCCAGATGTAGCATCATTCATTTTGACAGTATCCACCATGTGAATACGTCTGGCTGTGTGGTGACATGCAGGACTATCATTGTTGAAATCTGGAAACCCTGACGTGCTTAATGAACATCTGAAGGCCTTGGATGGTAATTAGTCATTGACAAACTTTTCAAGCGGTGAGGTTTTAAATTATACATGTTGTTGATTGTGATTGTAAGTCATTGTCTTTTAATGAAAACTGTCAGAGAGTTGTCATTGCTTTCTTTGTGTTATGTTCAAAAATGGCTTTTCATGCAAGGGTGACAGATGACTTTGTAATCTTAATACCGACACACCAGGCCACATTCATAAAAAAAAGACACTGTTTTTTTATTTTTTATTTTTTTCATAAATTGTTCAGAAAGAATTTTTAAAGGAAGTGAGGTCAATAGAATGACATTCACTCACTATCCTACATTTCAGTCCCTGTTTTATCAGGAACAGCTGAATCAACCACCAATTAAACCAACAAGTTTAAGGTTTATACAAAAATGTGTATATATTAATTGAAAATTAATCATATATTAAGTTTGATGCCCAACTAAACCATTCAACATAAATGTATTTATTTTATTCAGGCTTGTGTGAAATGGCAATAACTAACATGGTCGGAACCAGTACTGAAATTCTGTCCCTAACAACTAATTGTTGCATCAAAAATTGGAACTCACAAAACATTGTCCTATTCTGTTGTTTGATGAGTCCATATGAATTGTGAATTCAACCATTTGCTCTTGTTTTTATGTTTAATCATTTAATAGATGCTTTAATTTAAAATGATGTACAATGAGGAACAGTTCAGTGTTGTTTAACATTCACTACTTAGAGTCCAAACATTAAAGAGTAATCCATCGATGCGCAGCTTTAGCTGCAGTCTAGGCGCCGAAGGTTGGAGAACTCGAGGCCTGCTGTCCTTGGAGGGTCACAGGAATCCGTCTCTTGCTTGCTACTCTGCCAAGCAGCTGCTCAGGATACAGCGAGGTCCAGGATTATGGAGCCTTGGAATCGTCTTGTCGCGGGTCTTGGATCGCATCCGTGGCGCTGCATAGTCTCTGGGGGCCTCAGGATGGGTTTTTTAACTGGAAACCAGTGCAGGGAGATAAAAAGCTCTCATGAGCTCATTATAGACCAGACGATATGCAGAAATTTAGATGCTATGTACACAAACACATTTTTCTTTTAAAACACACACATTTTTGTGTGTGTTTTTCGAAACTTCTCCTGCATCTTTGACCCATGAAAACTGAGAGTTTTGAAACCTCTAACATTTTAGTTTGTCACCAACAACAATGCCATGCTTAAAATAGCTGGTGTCAATTGCAGTGCAGAAGGACTGAAATACAACTTGGAAAATGGAGACTCTGACTGGTCTTCTGGACTATTGCTTCTAATTCAATGATTTGTCATATGACTATTACACAAATGGTAGACCTTAAGTAGAGATGCCAGCAATGGTGAATGGTGTTGAATGGTGTGAATGGTGATGAATTATGCGTTTTAAGCTGTATAGTGTGGACAGTAAAAATGCCAGCCTGGACGAAGAGTGTTTTCATTATTAAACACCATTTTAAACCATACGAAAATGCATTCGTATGAACAGCATCTTCGATGACTTGAAGAAGTTTCAATATGCATCTCCTGCCAGACATGTGTGGGATTAGTGTGCATTTCTTCTTCTTCTGCTGTTGCTCTGCCGATTTTAAGCCTGACTTCTTGTGTGTTAAGAGATGCTCTTCTGCAGACCTTTGTTGTAGCGATTGAACAAATAATTATTTGAATTACTGTTGTCTTTCTATCAGTTCAAACCAGTCTTTCCTTAACCAGCTTTTTCTCTGATCTCCCACATCAACACAAAGTTTTCTCCATATAACCAAATATTTCTATATAATTTAATTTATTCATTCATTCATTTTCTTTTCGGCTTAGTCCCTTTATTAATCTGGGGTCGCCACAGCAGGATGAACCGCCAACTTATCCAGCATGTTTTACACAGCGGATGCCCTTCTAGCTGCAACCCATCTCTGGGAAACATCCATTCACACTCATACACTACGGACAATTTAGCCTACCCAATTCACCTATACCACATGTCTTTGGACATGTGGGGGAAACCGAAGCACCTAGAGAAAACCCACGCAACCACGGGGAGAACTTGCAAACTCCACACAGAAATGCCAACTGACCCAGCCGAGGCTCGAACCAGCGACAATCTTGCTGTGAGGCAAACGTGCTACTCACTACACCACCGTGGCGCCCTTTATATAATTTCATTTTCTGTAAACTTTAATATTGTTTGTTTAATATTAAAAAATTCAACAGAACAACATTTTCTGAAAAATTCAAACAACTCTATTTGTCACCAACAACCATCCCATCTTCAAAGTCTTAAATCAATTTTCTTCCCAATTCTGAGGCTCAGTTTGAACTTTAGCATATTGCTTGACCATGCTAACACATGTATGCATTGAGCTGCTTCTAAAGTATGTGTTATGTCCAGGTTGCAATGTTGTTTACGTTCATCCAGTATCTTCTATGTACAACTTGAATAATAATAATCATAAGAATAATCCTCATAACACTTTTTATTTTATGATGTTCATTAATATTGAAGTCAGCCTTGTTTGTCTCTCCAAGCACAAATCGCCTCCTGGAGTATGCATTGCTTTTTTTCTGTTTGATGAAGCTACAGTTACATTCCCCGCTGTTACATTTGAGCAAAACAGAAATGCAGCAAATATCACGCCTTCACATCCTCCATGTGGACCAACTCTGGGAGAAAAAAAGGCAAAATAACAACAACAACACAACTAGACAGCAGGGCAGGCAGCCAAATTCGCTCTCAGCCCTTCAGTGGCGCATTAATGGGCGGTAAGTGATCTGGTCAACACGAGGGACACACTGATTACTCACCGATGTTTTCCCCTAATTGTCATTCCCCGTAGAACCCTTTATCCTCTGGGTACGCACATGCTGGGCAAAGATAAACACTTCTCACCCGCTGCCCTCCAGCATCACAAATAGCTGTTCAGGAATGTGGCTCATTCTGATCCGGCCAGCGAATCCGGCGCATCACTTGTTATCTCAGACTTGTGCTTATCTATTTGTATGTGTGCTTGTATCCCATATCTCGGTGCTATTCTCGGCGAGTGCGTCTTTTAGTGTATGACTCTCAAAGAGCTCTTTATATCTGGACGGTACCTTGTCCTAGATAGAGCTGTAATTGATTGGGAGTCTTCAGCCCGCAGGAGTCCTGCTGTGTCCTCGGTGAGCTCACAGACATTCATTAGTTGGCCTTAAACTAAGAAATGGTCAAGCGGTGATGGATGATGGACGGAGAGGTTCTGTATCATGTAGGGTAGGTAAGGAGGGGGGGTGCCTAATGAACGGCGGTCTGTTTCAGGCCAATTACTCAATTAGCTGAAGTGACAAAGAGCCCTTCCCCTTCTCACACTGGGTTTTAACTTCGCCTCAGTGTTTGCCTTTACATAGAGAGAGGGCTTGATACCATTTGTGGAGACAGATTGTGCTGATGGAGCACATGCTGTTTGGATTACTTCAGACACTTTTCAGTGTACTTGAACTAGCATTTCTGAGGTTTTGCCAATAGAGGTTTTCAAAATGATCCCAGTTCACACTGGCCAACCTAAAAGTGCAAGGAAGATCTAAAAAGGGGGTTTTCACAGTGCTGCCATTGAAGAAACCATCGACGTTTTATTCCTCAAAGAACAACTTACTGGAAAGACCTACAAAGATCTTTTGTGGAATAAAAGTTGTTTATGGTTTTTGTCATGGATGGACTCACAAAAATGCAATACAATGCATGCCATGCCAGTAGCAGGTTTGTTGGTCCTATTGTAAAGAAACACTGCATCTGGGGGCTGTTCCATAAACCAAGCTTAGAGAAAAAGCCAGGTTTATTTTGGTGAGTAAGGTTTATTAACGGCAAATTCAGTTGCATATATCAAATTTACGATAGTTTAAACTCAGTTACTCTGGCAACTTATGCTGGAAAACTGGCCTGGTCTGGGGCAGGTTAACTCTTAGGCTAAGTCTTATGTTCATGCTTAATCATAGTAATGTTAGCATTCACCTGCTGTAATTTGATGAAATTTTATTTCACTTAACCTCTTAATAATGATTAAAACTCTTAGAGTCACTTAATAGTAAATATATTTATACTCCAAACATCTTTACGAATTGAATGATATATACATTTAAAGTCAAACAAGATATTCCAAATGAAGCAAATACAAACTAAAACATTTCAACTAAATTTGTATATATATTTTTTTCGGTTGATTTTTTTCTGTTCATTAAAATTTTATTTAACTTTTCCCCCCAACATATTAATTTGGGTGTACTATTTTTTATACTGTGATCTTCAGTTTTAAAAAAATTATATTAGGAAAGCACTGTCTTATATAAAGATGTAGGCTACATTTCTTAAAGAATGGAACAGGGTGCGGGAAGCACAAGTGTCAACACGAGGGAAAGCAGCAATTTTCTGCTGTTTCAGGAGCAAATAAATAATCCCGCCACTTGTGCTTGCATGTCTATTTGAATTGGCAGTAAGCGTGCATTCACTCTCTCACGCATGCGTGCAAGCACAATTTCAATGTACTGTGACAAATATTTAATCTATCCTTAATAGGCCTAAATAATGGCCTTTATTTGAAAATATATTGCTACATATGAAATGCTCTGTAATCTCCTGTCAGCCTTCTCTCTTGCTTTGTTGCAAGCCGTAGTTTTTGATTATTATGTTTAAATTATTATACTGGATGTTTGAATTCTAAAAACAAATGCTGCTCAATCGCTGTGAACATAGCTGTGTCTCATTTCAGAGATCTTTCTTCCGTCATAGTTGCCATGGCAGCATGCAGCATAATCGATGCTCGACCTTCAGGGTTTCATGACAGTAATGTGCACGAGCAGTTATCTTTAAACTGAGCTCAGATTAGTTAGATCAAATGATCTTCAACTTGCTGTTATGGAACCAGTTTAAGCGTGGACATTAAGTTGACATTGGACATTGAAGTCAGGTTTTTAATTTTAAGCCATGCTTTTCTAAACAACTTTTATGAAACAGCCCCCTGGAAGTTCAGCAGTGTTATTTTGATAAGTACTCACTCACTCGTGCCTGTGCGTTTGCATATCATGTCATATTGCATATTTTTATTTATTATTTTTTTTATTTAATAGTTTAGAATTTTAGTTTAGATTTTTTTCCTCTCTCAGGATTAATGGTACCTTTCAAAAGGGACACATTTGTACTTAAAGGGTCGATGTTGGTACCTCAAAGGTGTATATAAGAACCTACAAATTTCAAGAGGTACGTATTTGCACTTTTGAGGTACACTGAAAAAATGATTCAAAGATGATTCCTTGGATTTACTCATGTGTTTTTTTAAGTTTAGTGGCTGTATACAATTTAGTTGGGCTGAATTTAAACAAACAAATTAAGTTTTGTAAGAACATTACTAAATGTATTTTGTTTGTTTAAATTCAACACATTAATTGTTTGCAACAATTTTGCAGAAATAATTAGTCAGTGTACTAATGCGCACCCTTGATTAATATTAGGATTAGTATTAATAAGGCCCCTTTAGTTACAAACGTGTACCTTTTGAAAAGGTACCACCACAATGACAGCTCTCATACCTTTATTTTTAAAATGAAGAGAGCAAGTATAACCTTAATCAGAGCAGATACTTTAATAAACATATTTTTACAAACATGTATAGAACTTGCTGAACTTGGCATCCTCTTGTGGAAGTACTGTATCTGTTCACTTCCAAGTTAAACAAACAGAAAAAAGTATTTATAGTATAGAGTGCAAACTAAATAAGCTACTTTAATAAAATAATTGGAATAGTCTATAATTTAAAGTTAAATAATAATAATAATAATAATAATAATAATAATAATAATAATAATAATAATAATAATAA
>CAIGQQ010030612.1:8399718-8414163 GCA_903798035.1 Danio albolineatus
AATAATAATAATAATAATAATAATAATAATAATAATAATAATAATAAAACAGACATAGTGCTTTTTTATATGTATATTCCCATTGCTTGTTGTTGCTTATATTCTATTTTGAAATAACAAATTTGTAGGTGTCTGCATAAAATATAAAATAATAATATAAAATGTTTATGAATGAAATACACAATGCTCGATGTATTTCTAACAGAAATTAAATAGTCAAATGTAAAGTAACACTGCATTGTCTAATTTGTCAACAAACATAACTAAATAAAAAACTGCACACATTATAATTTCTAGATCCTGAATGTTTTAAATGCCTTTTTATTATATATTTCTATAGTAAAATATAATAGCACACGCAAATAACAAACTTTATGGTTAAACTTTAATCCACACGTCGTACAGTAGTTTTAAAATCTGCCTGATCCCTTGATGTGACTACTGCAACACACCTTATTATGCATATGTTACGCACACACCTTATTATGCTTATATTATGAAACCCTAATTCTTAATACTACACTCAAACCAAAAGTTTATTCAATATGATTTAGTTTGCGTCTGGTCATTTTCTCCCTTTTCGGTTTAAGTGTGAATTATCAGAGCTGTTCTTATGGATGTAAAGCAAATGATTGGTCTTGCTGTTGCCGTGGTGACAGGAGTCTGCTGGATGGAGAATCTGGCAGCTCACAGCAGGGCGCATTAGGAGATGTGCAGTTATTCACTTACACCCTCAACTATCCCACTGCATAATTCTCTAAAGCCGCTTAAAGACATAAACCTATAGAAACCATTAAAAGGTGTTTTAAGGCCAGCACCGCTGACGACTAATATATAATTCTAATAAAGTGCCAGATAAAGGTACATTTAGTAACCCTAGGACAGTATTGTTTTGTTGTGAGCATCTCTAATATATTTTCTAGTCTGTGGAGATAATTGAAAACTCAGAGGCTCCAACCGAGCCAAGTACAGTTTTCAGGGTATTTGCCAGTCGGTTGCCATCTGAAATTAGCTAACCATTATATCATCTAGTCGGAGAGAAGTGCTGACAGTTAGACTGTGGTGAATGTGTGTATTAATCCCTCAAGGGTCTTTAAAACTCACGCTGGGCTGACGTTAAAACCCCAAAGACTTGGATTGAATTGCAGCTCACATACTGTAGTGCATTATATGAAATAATACTGTGAAAGATGCACTCTGTTATATTTATTTCTTTTGTTTTACTGGGTAACTAAGAATTGACAGCAGCTTTTTTTTATTCAGCTGTTATTTTATTCAGTGTTAGTCTATGTAGTTTTGCTGAGATTGAAAAATTCTGTATAAGCGACTAAATTAGATAATTGTTGTTAAATGAGATTGTATTTAAATCAGTATTTAAAAACTATTTTATTTTTTTCATGAATCAGCTTTGGAGCAGTTGTGTCAGATTTGTTTGAATTGTGAAATATATTTCTTACTTTTTATTATTTAATCAAATTGATAAATGTATTGATTTGCATATGAACATTTAAAATGACAAAACAAAATCCATATTGGAGGTAATATTTAAGATTCATACTAATTATTCTTTATTTTTTATTTGCTATTTAATAAATTCTTGTGCTTATTTTTTTTCTGTCACAATTGGAAGTAATTATTTAGGCTTAAATAAAAGTTTAATATGGATATTATTGGAACTGTTGGTTATTTTTGTGTTATTTTGTGCAATTAGTTTTTTTCAAATCACAAATCTGCTTTAAAAAGCTATTTGGGTTTATTGTATTTATTAAACTTTTTAATTATTTAACAATTTTTTTATATATTTTTTTTTATTATAATTTTGACTGGCATTTTGAAGCACCTTTAAAAAAAAGAGCTCATTTTTATTTTATTTTATACCCATAAGGCATATTGCTTTCTAAAACATTCCTTTGGAAGCTCTGATTGTTCACCCTTTGCTACAAAGAAAATTGAGAGACTAGACCTCTTGGAACTTTAATTGAATATCCCCGAGTCGAAGGTTTTAAATCAATTCATCTCCTCAAGGTTAATCTTACATTTTGAGATTAACCCTCTGCCATCCCTGCGGGTTTCTCAGTCAAGTGAATATTAAGGATTCACACAGTGCCTTCCTTAACTCTTTCTCATCCTAAAGAGATCAGACAGAACTTAAAGTCAGACTCAAACACCAAACAATTCTCAGCTCCAGTTCTCAGTGTTGCAACTACAGTGAAATTTAAAACAAATCCCAAATAAAATCTGAAAAAACAATGTCCTGAAACTTGCATAATCAGACAAAACTTAAAGGGCACCTATGATGAAATCATCTTTTGTAAGCTGTTTGGACAGAACTGTGTGTAGGTATAGTGCATCCATAGTCATATTAGAGTGATAGAAACACAATAAGTCTCTTTTTTAATTTCCTAACGATAAAAATGGATTCAAATCTCTCCAATTTGAGGCTTACCGCAACGTGATGTGGGAGTACTGTTTCCCCACCACTGAATTGATTGACAGCCGTGCTTTATGTCTGCATAGTAACACGTATAATCATATCCACAAGACAGGACATGCGCAAAGCAACCAGGATTAAAAGATCTGTTGAGCTCGTTTTAATCATCAATCATCATCAAATGTGATCAAGAATTATTTTTACAAATTTAAAACAGTGGATTTTTTTAAATGAATTACAGCGATTTTACCGTCTTTATATTATCACCATAGCCGCATGTCAGTATAATTATAAAAGAAGATGCTTCACTCCCGGTTTGTGGTCATTAAATTAGGTTTGTTTCGTACATTAACATAACGATTTTCCATACATCAGTGGATAATAACGTGTATCTTGACACATTTGCATGCAAAAACAGTGCAAAGTTAAATACGCATACTGTGTGTGTGTCCGCTGTGTGTGCGTGAACATTGTAATTACATTGTGTGAACTATAACAAATAATCTGATGTTTTTTTTGAGCTGAATCTTTATAGATACATTCTGGTGACACAAAAGGCTTGCATTAAATCTTGAAAAAAAGGGGTAAAATAGGTACCATTTAAAGTCAGCCTAAAACACCAGTTAATTTGTTTAAATTCAGCCCATTTAAAATTGTTTACAACCACTTACCTTAAAAAGAAATGTTTTTTTTTTCTGTGAATTTGCAATTCTAACTCAAAACATGTTGTAACTAAAGCAAAATATAAATAAAAGCACACTTAGAATGAGGAAAACAATGTCCTGAAACATGATGTGACAGAACTCAAGCGCCTATGATGTGTTTCATACAAATTAGATTTTTTATTTTGCGATTAAAAATGCGTTTGTGCTGGTAATTCCCAAAAATTGGTGGACAATTTTGCGATTAATATATATTTATATTCTCTCGTTAACTGCAGGGGAAGAGTTAAACAAAATCATTTATTGATTTGACGCACATCATAATACCAGCTATACATGTAAAGCACAAATAATGTTCCTCAATTTGGTTACGTCCAGTGGCCGTCATCCTTGAACCACTCTCCATCACTGAAAGCTGCTTGCTTTTCTGCTCCATTTGTAAGATGTTTGCTCTCACTTTCTTTTGCAATATGAAGCACATAAAACGCCCAATTCATGCCACAAGATGTCTAATCCCATCTTTGCATTGACTTCAGATGTAAATTACTCACGCTTCATCCACGTCTGTTTATTGCACATGCTGAAAAACAATTGATTATACGGTTTGGAGTCCTCGTGATAAATAATTGCCTTCTAAGCTGGGCTTTAGTATGAGAAAACAATGTCCAGGTACATGCATGATCAAACAGAACGTAAAGTCAGCCTGAAACACCAACAGTTCGCAGCTTCAATTCTCAACTCTGTAACTACACCAACATAAAACAAATCACACGTTAAATCTAAAGAACAACATTCTGAAACATGCATGACTGTTTGTTTTCTCTGAGCTGCGGTAAAATAGAATTCTTTCAATTATTCCCTGCCTGCTTCATGCATTACGTTCCCAGTGTTCGCCGCTCACTGAATCATCCGCTGTTGTTTATGTGTTCGAAAAAGCAATTGAATCCACGTCTATAAATACACCTCTTCAACATCTCCACTTGCAACTGTGGCGAAGCTCTTAATTCATGTTTTACGGCACAATTCCAGTGACCTTGGTGTGTGTGTGGACATGAAATAGCTCGCAATCTCACGTGGAAGGTTTGCTTCGCCCTGGAGGTTTGGATTTTAATTACACTACCAGCCCATTAAATAGCAGTGACGTTTATTAGGCGAAGGAGAAAAATAAACAAGCCTTAATTGGCCCGACATCGGAGCAGGTTGCTTCCCTCTTGCCTGTCATTTGAAGACAGACAGAGAAGTGTTAAACAAACACATTGAGGACGACAGATAACACTGACCTTATACCCTCAAGCTGCCATTGTTATATGTGTTCAATCGTTACAGTGATTAACTCGAAAGGTCATCAAATAGTGTCAAGCGCTTAAAGAAACATCGCGCCAGATCCATGCTATCTGAAGATGCAAAGCCTCTTCAAATAATGGACTTGCTAAAAAAAAAAGTTTTACAAGGGTTGTCGGATTTATTTAAGAATTCACAATAACATTAGATTATAATGGCAATTGTCTGTGTTAATATATATATACACTGAATAGCAGAAAATAAATGGGAGCACGTATAAAAAGTAGGCGTCAGCAATTTTTGAGATTTACCACAATCACATCAATCGAGCTTAAAATAACTTGCATTACAAAATATAACATGTATTTTCCTTATTAAATAAACAGTGATGGTGTGAGCGTCACAGATAAACTACATTATATTACAGTAAAGTGTTAAATCACTTGATCCATTAGTCAATACATCAATATCTACATTTTAGCTGCAGCAATAGCTTGGTTTATTTCTATATATATAGGACTCCTGGAAAGTCATACATTTTATTTTTCCAAGTTACATTGCTGTGGGTTTATATACAATTTATATAGCATGATTATCACTAACGAATAAATATTTTGATTAATATTGTAAAAGAATTCTGTGGTGGTATTTGTGTTATATAAATCAAACACTTTTGTTCTATAGTGTTAGATCACACTCTCCATGCCAGATAAATAAGATCTGGCCCCAGACGCCAGAACCTGTTAGAAAATGTCTGTTTCTTTGGGTATCCAGACAACAAGCCAGTGGAGCTGCCTAATACCCAATTCTGGTAACCAGTGTTTAAATGAATTAACAAACTCCTATCAATATAGGAGTTGACTGAGAAAGCCAGAGATGAGCAGAAGCAGGAGAAGAAGTATTGATGGTAAAGAAAGAGCAGAGTTTATTTAATAGTTGCGCATGTTTCAGTGCTCAGACTTCATCTGACCAGCGTAGTGAGTAGCACGTTTGCCTCACAGCAAGAAGGTCGCCGGTTCGAGCCTCGGCTGGGTCAGTTGACATTTTGTGTGGAGTTTGCATGTTCTCCCCGTGGTCATGTGGGATTCCTCTGGGTGATCCGGTTTCCCCCACAAGTCCAAAGACATGTGGTATAGGTGAATTGGGTAAGCTAAATTGTCTGTAGTGTATAAGTGTGAATGAGTGTGTATGGATGTTTCCCAAAGATGGGTTGCAGCTGAAAGGGCATCCGCTGCGTAAAACAAATGCTGGATAAGTTGGCGGTTCGTTCCGCTGTGGCGACCCCAGATTAATAAGGGGACTCAGCCAAAATGAAAATGAATGAATGAATGAATGAATTAATTAATGAACGAATGCTTCACAAACATTGTTCAGTGACAAGACCTTGAAATGGTGACATTCTCTAATCTCTTACTCATGAAAGCAAGCGTCGCGTGAATCCACACAGTCATAAGATTATAACAATATTGAAAAAAAAAGGAAATAATAATAAATCAATATTTATAGGAAAATAGTATTGAAATGTAATAAAAATATAATAAAATTGTTTCAATAAAATAAAATGAAATCATTAACTTACATACTTACTCCCAGGGCTCTTTATATCGAAGTTGATATTTAGCCACACCATGCTGGTGTTTTGTAACATCTAATTTTTATGAGGTGGGTCATTATTCCAATGCTCAACTCCCAACCTGGAGGACCAGGACATACACACGTACACTACAGACAATTTAGCTTACCCAATTCACCTATAGCACATGTCTTTAGACTTGTGGGGAAAAACCGCAGCACCCTAAGAACCCACATGGACACGGGGAGAGCATACAAACTCCACACAAAAATACCAACTGACCTTCTTCCTGTGAGGTGACAGTGCTAACCCCTGAGCCACCGTGCCACCCCAAAATCATCAACCGACGATCAATAAAATAATAAAATGAAAATTATATAAATGACTATATAATTAAATCATTAAATTAAATAATTAAGTGCATAATAAATTAATATCAAATGAAAATAAAACACAACACAAATGAATGGTTGCTTTCTTGAAGCAACACACAATTGAGTTTGCTACAAGTATTCTCGGATCCTTAGTTAGACTCTTCAGTAGTGTTTTGTAAATGAATTCTTTGGATAAGTAATTCTGTTGCCCTACTGTCAACATGCTGTAATTTAGGTGGATAATGATGTAATTCATGTGCTATTATAAATATAATGATTGCACACTTAATTGGGGTGAACATATTAGCCAGTTATTTTGTAATACTTTTAAGCAAACCCTCTTTAGTGTCTACCCTGTGTATTGTTTTTTCTCTTTTTACATAAAATGGTTTAATGGACTGTGTTTATGTATTCTGTGGCTGTTTATTCTCCAATTATATAAAAAATAATAATTAGAGCCTTTGAGCATTTGCTTTTGTTTGTTTATACCATAATTTAAATGTATGCCAGAAATATCCCATAAATGTACATGTATGTTAAGGCTACATATTAGAACTGTAACATTACAGTAAGATTGCTATGGCACAATTATTCGGTCATCTTGCACCTTGACCTACAATCACTCTAGGAACAATTAGAGCTGACCAAGCAACCATAAAACACTGGGTAGATGCCCAGTACCAGCCTAGCACCTAGAAGCAGCCTAAAATGATCCAGAACACCTTTAACCATCCATAACAACCTAGTAGCCGTATAGAACTGACATAGAAAACATCATCAGAGCACCCTATAGCAGCCCAGGACCAGCCTACAGTAGAAATAATCCAGAATTGCCTAGACATTACTTAAAACTGGTGCATATAAATATCCCAAAACACCATAGAAACTGAACAGAGCAACCCAACAACTATCCATTATACCCTAGAAAAAAGTGAAAAAGTGTCCTGAACATCTTAACAAGCACAAACAGTGCAGAATCAGTCACAGAAACATTTCTTTACTTTTGACTTAAAACTACTTAAAACTCATCTCATCTATCTCAATCTCATCTGAACAGCCTAGCAACTACACAGCATTTTGCTAAACTCCTCAAACCCTTTAGTAACCACAAAGAAACACACTGGCATGCATATTCATCCCCAGAGAACTACTGCATCAACATCAACACAAGTTTACTGCAGATCTGATTATGGATTTCAGATTAATTGTGGGATTTTATCTGTCCAATCACAGTAAAGCAGCACATCTGGAGAAGGTATCTGCAAGAAAGAAACAAACCACCTAGATCTGGTCTAGCAACAACCCAGATCACTTAAGAAACAAACTGACTACTAGAATATCATAAAAGCAGCAATCAGAACATCCTAGAATCCAAGAATAAGTCTAACACCTACACATATCTAATCTGCCCTTCTGACATAGCAACCACCCAGAAGAATCAATCTTGCTGACTTTTAACTATCCAGAACACATTAACAACAACCCAGAACTACCCAGCATCTGTCCAGAACCATCTATAATCCACTAGCAACCACCTGTAACTAGCCTAGCAACCATCAGAAACTATAGCAGTTGAGAACCATCCAGAACAACCTAGAAACAACTTACAACTGGCATAGCAAATACAAAGCAATCATTCAAAACCCTTTAGAAATACCATAGAACTGCCTAAAAACCATCAGAACATATTAGTTATCATTCACACCACCCTAGCAACCACACAGAAGACACAAGAAGCCATTTTTAGAACTAGCCTTTCAACTAGTGATGGGTCGTTCTTGAACGATTAGTTCATTTTGAACGAATCTTTAATATGACTCGGGAACGACGAGTCCTCTCAGGGAGTGATTCGTTCATCCGCGCATGCGCAGATTGCGCACAGACGTGCAGGTTTCGTTCATTTTTCAAGTCTTTTAATTCATTCATCACGTGAAAGACAAAAGCCAATCATATACATTTAGAGCCGGAAAGAGATTTGATCTGTTCACCTCCCGAGTCCTCGGTCCGAGTCGTTCAACACGTGAAAGACACAAGCCAATCGTATGCATTTAGAGCCGGAAACAGATTTGATCTGTTCACCTCCCGAGTGCTCGGTCTGAGTCATGTCTCTTTACATTTTGTCACGTGATGAACGAACCAGAAGACTCGAAAGGTGAACTAGTCATGGCTCCTTTCAGGTCAGACTGTGTACATTGGTTGAGATTATATGGACTGTCCGTGTGACGTGAACGAACCACTGAAATTTGAAGACATGAAGAGGTGAGCTGAGCAAAGAGGCAAAAATATCTTCATAGACAAAAGAGCAGGCAAACAGTGAATGATTATTTTCTCGTATAGCATTCTATTTATGACTTGTTTGTAGTGGATCAACATTTGGGCTAGTTGTACATGTGTTTGGAAGCAATTTGTAACAGTTTAATAATATATTGGCAAATTGAACGAAATGAACGAAATGACTCGAAAAAAGATTCGTTCATCTCAATGAACAAGACTTAAAGATGCGAGTCAGTAAAATGATCCGAACTTCCCATCACTACTTTCAACTCTACTAAACACCCTAACAGCCCCTTCAAATAGACTTAGCGACCACCCAGAACACCCTAGCAGAGAGGAGACAATATATTTGATTTTCAGCTATCCAGAACACCCTAAACTAGAACAACCAAGCAACTATCCAAAACACTGGAAACCATCTATAACCCACTAGCAACTCCCTGTAACTGGCCTAGCAACCATCAAACACATAGCAGCCGAGAACCATCCATAACGCTCAATAAACCACTTACAACCAGCCTAGCAAATGCCCAGTAACCATTCAAATCTCTCTAGAAATCCCATGGAACTGCATAGAAACCATCACAACATCATAGTTATCATCTACACTGCACTGGTAACCAATCATAAGACCATATAAACCATTTAGAACAGGCCTTTCAACACTACTCAACACCCTAACAGCCCCTTAAAACTGACCTAGCAACCAACCAGAAGACCTTAGCGAAGAGGAACAAATCTATTTGACTTTCGACCATCCAGACTAGCAACTGTCCAAAACACTCTGGAAACCATCCATAACCCACTAGCAACCCCCTGTAACTGGCCTAGCAACCACCAGACAACATAGCAGCCGAGAACCATCCAGAACACCGTAGAAACCACTAACAACTGGCCTAGCAAATACCAAGCAACCATCCAAAACCCTTTAGAAATCCCCTAGAAACCATCCCAGCATCAGAGTTTTCATCCACACCACCCTAGCAACCACCCAGTGAGTCTAGAAGCCATTTAGAGCTGGCCTTTCAGCTGTATTAAAAACCTAACAACCACCTAGGATTGGCTTAACATCCATCAGAACATCATAGCACCCTAAAATCAACCTATAAAAAACTATCCAAAACACCAGAAAATCACTTAAAACTATTTTTGCTCATCTTAACATTCTAGCAACCGCTCAGCAATATGTTAAACCCCTCAAACACTTTAGTTACCACAAATAAATTCACTGCCAAGCATCTCCAGCACCAGAGCACTGCTGCATCAACATCAACACGAGCGCGCTCCAGAAAGCGTACTTACATCTAATTATGGATTTTGATGAATTGTGGAGGTTTTATCTGTCCAATCACAGGGAAGCAGCACCTCCAGAGAAGGTGTTCGCAAGAAAAAGTGCATCAGGAAACTCAAATGAAGGTTTAATCCCAGTGTTATGTGAAGTGATGGCCCACAATGGAGAAGTGTTGCCGTATCTCTGCCCTGCAGCCGGCGGCTCTGCTCAACACAGGCCACTCAGCAGCACAGGAGAAATCTTATTAGTGTGCATGCGCCGATATTACTCACTATCTGCCATAGACAACACAGAATAGACAATAATGCTGCAAAATATGCTTGTTTGTTCTTGTGCGCCTCCAGAGATACAACATAAACTTTTATTAAACAGACACAAATTTGCTGCAGGATTGTCTTGTGAGGTTGCGTGGCTGTGGCTGTGGTAATTACTCTTGGTCTGCTGTGCTATCATGGTTGAACCTTTTTTTTTATTATTATAACGTCTTTTATTATTAGTTTTAAGGGAAAAAAAAATTACTGCCTTCAATTTTTGCTTGTTCCACTAAAGTAAAGTAATTTGTAGTGTTATTATAAAGCTAAAATCAAAAAATAAATAAATAAAATAGTTGTTGTTATCTAGAATAAACTTTCACTAAAATTGTTTATATATAATGAACTTATACTAGATTTATATCAGTTAATTAAAAATATATAATTTTCATTTAGTTTAACTAAATTATGTAAATATTATATTTACTTACTCCCAGGGCCAATTATATTGAAGTTGATCTTTAGCCGCACCATGTTGGTGTTTTGTAACATCTAATTTTTATGAGGTGGGTCGTTAGCACAATGCTCAACTCCCAACCAGGAGGACCAGAACATACACACATTCACTATGGACAATTAAGCTTACCCAATTCACCTAGTGAATGTCTTTGGACTTGTGGGAGAAAACGGAGCACCCTGAGGAAACCCACTGGAACATGCAGACTACACACAGAAATGCCAACTGACCCAGCCGTGACTCGAATCAGCGACCTTCAGCAACCTACAACAGCAACAATAAACCACCAAGCAATAATAAATCATACAAAAATAAGACTGCTTAACATACAACAGGAATAAGAAGGACTACATTTCATATAGGAATAACAGCACAATCTGTCATTAGAGTAATCCTTTTATTTATTTTCCTTGGCCATGACGTAATGATGATGTATTTATTTTTTGCTGCGTAAGGCTTAAATAAAAATGGTGTTGTCGAATAAAGAGTGTGATCAAAGGTGTACGAGAGCTGAAAGGCTACAGTGCTTCACGTCTTGTTTGTGAATTTCTGAATAAAACTGGACAAAAGGTGGATTGGATTACTTGTTGGCGAAAATTGATCGCACTGGATCAGTATGTTGTGTGGCGGGGAGTGGTCGTCCATCAACACTGTCGAAGACATGGTACTGAGCCAAGAAGACGCACCACACACCCTTCGTGCTGTCTGAAAGATTACATGAGAGTCTGGCAATTAATGACTCCAATCTGTAAACGTTGCTTTATTTCTGTGCACACTAATTTAGTTTGCAAGTAATAAAATTGAAATGTTATATCAATATTTGGGTTATTGATGTTTAACAAGGTAATGCGTAGATATAAATCAGGTGAGGTAAACAAAGTATATCATGTAATTTCATCTATTTGCCATCTAATTACAAAATATAGCTACCAAAAATAAGTTGCTGTTTTGACGAAATTCTAAAAGAATTAATTTTGCTTGGATTTGTGGAGACACGGTGTAGATCTAATTTTAAAAAGTGATAGAAATTACAAAAATACACAACAAACACATTAATGAATTAATAAAGCCTAAGTTAAATTTATTGATAAAATGTATCATACCCGGTAGAAAAGTCAAAACTATTATTATTATTATGCATTAATTGATCTGAAAGCCTAGGCTAAATCTTATTTTCAAAAATCTCATTTCATATCCTCTTGACAATCGCAGAAAACTATACATTCTTTTATGAAATTTCTTATGGTTTTCCAACATTATCTCAAGGCATTTCTGAATTTTTTATTTAGTTGCTAATTCGTATGAATTTGTACAATTTCATTGTTTCACTTTTTGTATCTAATATTACGATTTGCTTAGCTCCCAATGAGGTTTGATTCAGGGGTGTGGTTGGGTGCCTGTTACGGTGTGCAGGTGAAGTGACGTAGACAATGGGTCGAGGATCCAAGTGCAGTTATTTTAACAGAAAACAGTATAGCAACTTACAGGGCAAATCCAAAAATCATAATCAGGCAGGCAAAAGATCACAAGGGCTGGCAGCAGGCGAGAATAACAAAAATCAAGGGCTATGGTCTAAACACGAACAAACAGGAACAAAGAAACACATTGTAAAGTCACTGCAACAGATCGCAATACTCAGCAACGACTGTGTGTGTGTGTGTGTGTGTGTGTGTGTGCTGCTTATGTAGTGTGTATAATCAGTTCCAAACAGTCCTCCGGTGGTGTGTGTGTGCAATCAGTCGTGATTAGGAACAGGAGTGTGTGTGATGCATGGCTGGAATTGTAGTCCTTAAACATGGCTGATTGTAGTTCACGGAAGTGTGTGTGTGAACCAGCGATCTCTGACAGTGGAGATCGCTGGTGATCGTGACAGTGCCTCACTTCCTTTTTATAATCATATGTTTTCATACGACTGAACTTGATTTACGAGCCACTAAACTGACAAAATGTAAAATAGTTACAGTATTTCCTCATGAGATCAGGCTGGGTTTTCAGGGATTAAGTCTTAAACACAAACTAATCAATATTATCAACACTAACACCCCATAGCAATATTACTTGATTTTAATACATTTGCAAATGTGTATTAAATATTGAACATATATTAATTTCAACAAACTTGCCATGCTTTAAAGATTTTTTCTTTGTCTTAATCATGAGCACTCTTTCTGTTATTGACCCTATCCAATACAAACATCAATATCATAAAATACCGTTTGCTTTTCTACCACATTCTCTCTCTCTCTCTCTCTCTCTCTCTCTCTCTCTCTCTCTCTCTACCTAATGGGGCATATTCTGATTTTGCTTGGCTCTGCGCATTTATGTGCTGTTTTGATTTTTTTCCTCTTCCCTAATGCACTGCTGCATTATCTATATTCCACAGCATAATAAGCCCCCCCTCCCCAGCATTGACACAAAGCTATATTTCACCCGGAGCCATTCCCCTTGGAGGGATAGGAAGGATAGATCATATAGTCTGTGCTGTAGATTTGTGGGAAATGGGAAGACATCGTGGATGCCACATCCTGATACCCCCTCCATGGCTCAGGCCCGTTTGATGCATGGAGAGGGTCGACATGCCTGACGTACAGTAAATCAAGCACTCTCCTGCACACTCTACTCCTTAGTCTGTGTGTTTTTTTTATCGCAGGATGAGGGAAAGCAGGTGTAGGTCCTCCTGCCATACTCGTGTGGACAGAGATTAAGAGTACATCTGAGGAAAGAGATTTTCCAGCTATCATGTCACTAAATGCGTAATGGCTGCCAAAAAGCCCTGTAGGAGCAGATGTTTTCATGCCGACAATCCTTCCCCATCTCGTTTTTAGATCCGTCTGTTTAGATTTGGTGTTGAAAAGTTATGTGAGTGCTGTCCATGATTTTACCTTTACCACTGGAACAGAATTCTATAACTACTAAATGGACATGGCGGTCATTGTGACAATTCATGTAAGAATGCTTATTTACATATAATTACATTTGAAGCTTCTTTTGAAATTTTACAATTAAGCTTTGAATGTATGTCATCATACTTGATCAATCCATTGTTTTATCCAAATTTATTTTAGGCTGGAAGTATAGTGGGAAACCATCATCTTTGATAAAAGGCAATCACTTTACATCTGGTAAAATCAAATCATAAAAATCTACAGTAGTAACTCACTACTATGCCTAATAGTGAACGTAAGATCATTTTCACATGCACAATGCATAAGGAATTCAAGGAATTTGACTAAACAGCTGTGTAGGTTTGCTCATATTTACCAATATATAATATTGTATACAGAGAGAGAAAAAGAGAGAGGTGAGAATGAGATCTAGAAAATTAATTCAGTTTCTGTTTTTCTAGTTTCTGCGAAAAAAGAACAACATTGTTTGTCATGTCCTGTGTTGTCATTTTTTTCTTTCCTGACAAAAAAGTCCAAGTCATTATTTCATCATGTCACGTTCATTAGTTTCAGTCCATTTCACATTTGACTGAAATGACATATAATTTAAGTCCTTTTAGTTATTGACATGGGGAAAATATGTCCAACTATATGAAATCCTTATCAAGAGTTAGATTTGTTTTTTATTATTATTTATCAGAATAACACTACTAGAAAATTAGTAATAAGCTATATTTATTCATAAAACAATTTTATTGTAAAGTATATGAAATTGCAAAAAATAAATATAAAAACTGTGTCAAATAAAATAATTGCAAAATAACTAGTGATATTTATCTTCACTTCCCAGCAAACAATTTTGGGTCCCACTTTATATTGTCGCTTATACCTGTGAACTTACATGGT
>CAIGQQ010030612.1:8422106-8441772 GCA_903798035.1 Danio albolineatus
TCTTTCTTTCTTTCTTTCTTTCTTTCTTTCTTTCTTTCTTTCTTTCTAAGATGCCTGTGTCACAATAAGGAAGAAAATATATTGCTAAACAAGAAAAATGCCAAAAGGGTAAGAAAAATCAACTTAATTCAAGGCATCATCTCTGAAAACAAGTCTTAAAGGAACTACAGTATTTAGTAATAAAAATGGTCTTCTATGGAAGACAAAATTATTGAATTTGAAGAATGTACTGAAATCATTTTAGAAGAAAATCACAAATATTGTCTGTTTTACTCATAAACTATATATTTCAGGTCTTAAATTATTAATTAATTTGTTCATTTTGCTCTGCCAATGAACGCCAACTTATCCAGCATGTGTTTTTATGCAGCGGAAACCTTTCCAGCTGCAACCCTTTACTGGGAAACATCCATACACACTAATTCCCACACATAAACTAGGGCCAATTTAGCTCACCCAATTCACCTGTACCGCATGTCTTTCGACTTGTGGGGGAAACCGAAGCACCCAGAGGAAACCCCCGCCAAGACAGAGAGAACATGCAAACTCCACACAGAAATGCCAAACCAGTGACCTTCTTGCTGTGAGGCGAATTTGCTACCCACTGCTCCACCGTGAGGCCCTGGTCCTGAATTATTAGTAAATAAATAATGTATCAATGGTCACTGATTCTCAATGATCAGATTTATTATCTTGATCAGTAGATGTATTATAGGGTTTTTATTATATTTACACTTAATGTTTTCTTTAGCGTGTAATGTTGCTGCTTGAGCACGAACAAGATCTGCAGTTAAAAGCACTGGGTCCAGTACACTGTGAGTTATTCTTTATACCAGTAAGCATTTCTACTCCCTCCAACGACATATCTGTAGACCTTATAGTATTCCTCCTGAAATATGCACAATATCTCAAATTGAAATAACTACCATCCAACGAGGGTTTCGTCAACCTTATATATGGATAGTCATGACATTATTTCCTTAACTGTTTACATTTCAAACTCATAACAACATTACGTGGATTATTTAAAGCCACCACCATAATTTTGAAAGCTAGTGTTAAGCGACAGCTCATTTGGATTTAAAGAGACCCAAATAGGACCAAAGCAGGACTTTTTTATCTACTAAAATTGAGCATATAAACAGTGTCTTGGTATAATCATTTATTTGTGATTAATTTTGAGCTGAAACTTTGCATGCAAGAGTCTGTAACATGAATGTATAATATGACCCCATCAAAAGGTTCTAATTTCTTCTTAAACTTGGCACTCACATCTCCTATGAACATGCCACGATTTATTAGGAGGACCTAAATTTCAATTTGTGTCATATAAATCCATTATTTGACTTTAATAAATGAACAAGTCATGTGGATCACTTTTATAATGTATTATTTTTCATTTTATGCCCATTCATTTTCAATATAGAAAAAAAATATTTTTACAAACAACTGTCAAAGCAAAAACAAATAACGTTCAATACTGCTGTTTCAAAATGTACAAGTGATTTTAGAAATTGTCTTTAGATTGTTTTAACAGCTATTCATTTTCTATTTTAATGTGTAATGAAATATATGCATGATGTTGGAAAAGCAGTAATTTTTCAGCCTCCAGTGTCACAAGATCCATACATCACCAAAATTATGTACTTAAAAAAGATACAGTTGGCATAATTGTCAAAATGATCTCTAGATTTTACACCAGTGGACGATGATCTTTCTAAAGAATTACTATGCACCTGCACACAAGATTCCCTCACTTTTTGTAGGTTACATGAAGATCATTTTTTTTAAAGTAAAACCTGTTTAATGCCCCAAAAGCTATTGTGATGCAAATGAATGGCCAAAATGCATTTCAGGTTGAAAAGCGTGAAAATAGAAGTTCTGAACAAGTGGTTGCATCTGAAGCAAAAACGGTTAACAATACCGTGAATAACACAACTGTACACTACCCCAATTACAACCCATGCCAGTGCCTGGGCTTGAACCTGCAATCTCTAAATCACAAGCCCATCTTTCTTACCATTAGTCATAGTACTATACCTTGACTTTTTCTAAATGTGTGTATAATAATTAAATAATGAAAATTCATTTAATCGTAACATTCCTATTTTATTAAAATTACAAACACAAAACGATTTCTGGGTATTTCTACCTTGAATGGACATAAAAGGTCAATTTGACCACATACATTGTTTTTTTTCCTGTGCCTCTGTTGCCAAGCAACTTTCTGCTAACATTATATTGTGATTACAAAACATAATTTTCATTTGAGACATGTCTTTCAGAATTTCACAAACTAAGCATAAAAATGAAATAAAAAAACTTTGCTTTCCTGCTTGCTGGACAAAGTGACTCAATGCACCCTGGAAGGTAGTGTAGTAACTTCTACACAATTGTAGACTATATTATGAAAAAAGAGTGTAGTTTTTTAGTGGTTTCAGCAATCTCCTTAGTGGTTTTCTTTGCTTCATGCATGACAAAAGTGTAACCCCTCTGAAACAGACCAACATCTATTCCATGTCCAGAAATGTGTGTACCACATGAGGTTGTTTAAGAAATTATACTCTCTGCATCCGTTGAAGTTTAAAAATGTGTAACCCACTGAAACAATAATCAATACAGTAATTTTACAATGGAGGGCTTCTACCCATTTGCTTAGTTACAGTTTACCCACATTTTCTGAAAGCATGCTTTATATTGTCAGAACTCTACACACAAATAAAAAACACGCACTCATTGGGAAAAACCCTTTTATTCTCCTGCAAAATGAAACTTCACATTCAAAACAAAGTAATTTATTCTCAAAATGGTATTGTGTTTTCAAATGACACACAAACCATCACATGAATAGACATTTATAAGAATAAATGTGAATAATGTGCTTAATGTAAAACACTATGAGCACTTCTTCTACATTCATCATATTGACTTACTGTAAGCCTTTTTGTTCAGTGTTACACTTACTACAGACAGTACATAGGCCTACATAAGTGCATTGTAAAATATTTATGAATAATGTTTTCATACAAAACACACAAATACACGGTACCAGATATATTTTGCTGTATTTTCCCAACATAAGTATTTACTGAATACAGTTACATGTGTGACAGGTGTTTACCCATGCGATGAGTTAGTATGCAAAGTAGGGCAACTGACTTAACAATTTTGAATGGCAGTGTGTTCCTAGAGAAAACAAGAGATTTTCTTCATGAAAATCATACCAAATGCAGAGAATTGTGTGTAGTGTTTTGAAAAAAAGTGTGTTTTAAACCTGAAATTTGAGTGTAAAGCAGGAATTATGCTTGTAGTTTAGCAGAATTGGTTCAGGGAGTTGGTGAATCAGGCACATGTTGTAGTCATTGTGTCTGAAGTTCAAGTAATTTTATGTAAACAACTGAGAAAAACCTTTTCCTAACTTATTATAGATTCAAATTGTATTTGTAAGGAACTGAGTGTAAGCAGAGTATGGCTGTAATGCACTGTGTGTACAGCATGTATTGCCATCTGCTGTTAAAAAAACTAATCTCAGAATCGATGCATTTTAAAAATCTTACAACCAATGCAAAAACGATTTCTCTAAGATTTTTCACCATAGTATTTATTAACATTTAGAGCATTTCGTATATTTTTCTTGGTATAAGTAGAAGACAGGTTGTTGACTATCAAAGTTGTATCTTCTCTAAACAAACACATTACAGCCTGCTGCCTTTGAAGGTGACTTTTATTTTCTGAGAAAAAAAAAATTCTGAATGTATTGTAGATCACATCTGAAAGCATGGTACAAATAGGTCAGATTTGTTTTCAGAAGAGTGCAAATTAAATACTGAGAAACCCAAACAGCTTCGATAGGTCCTAAAAATCTGGTTGATGTGTGTTCGTGTGACAGATGGATACCTGGAGAGTCTCTTCTTGAGTTGTTTAGTGGCATTCTAACTACTTGTTAGTAGTGTTTGTAGTGGTTGTTGAAGTAAGCATCACTGTTATTGCTGTTCAAACCAATATAGCACATCCTACTTCAGTTGTGTTATGAACATTTGTTGTATTACCTTATTTAGATATAATTGGACTTGCACTTTTATCTAGTGAACAATAAAGCAAAAATAAAAATATCCTTAGGAATATCCATAAAATATTGATGCAAAGCTTCATGTTTTAAGTGTTCAAATGTGTATGTGTAATGATGAGTTTGTTTGTTTTTTTGTTTGTTTGACACCTATTGTTATGTTTTGTAATAATTAAATCATATTTCTAAACATAAATAATTCTAAATATTACATATTTATATTTTATAATTATGTTATTTTTTATTAAATTATCAAGTGTTTCATTGTTATTATTCATTTTAATCGTAAACTAGTACTATTAAATTTAAATAAACATTATTTTTATTATTGTTATTATTATTATTATTATTATTATTATAGAAATGGTCGTGCCCAACTGAGCCTGGTTTCTCTCAAGGTTTTTTAATTTTTCGGCAATTAGTGAAGTTTTTTCCTTGCCGCTGTCGCCCCTGGCTTGCATAGTTTGGGACTTGTAGAGCTGCGCATCGATGGATTACTCTTCAGTTTTTGGACTCTCAGCAGTGAATATTAAACCACACTGAACTGAACTGAACTGAACTCCAACACTAAAAACTGGATTGAAGCTGTTTCAATTTACTATAACCTTCTGTGAAGCTGCTTTGGCACAATCTACATTGTAAAAGCACTATACAAATAAAGGTGAATTTAATTGAATTATTATTATTAATATTATCATTATTATTATTAAAAAAATGTAGAATTGCAGTATTATTGAATTGCTGTTATTTTATTCTATATTGTTCCATTGTGTTATTCATTTTAATGTATTAAAATGTATTGTTAACTCATTTACTTGTATGTTAATACTCATTAACATATTGTTAGTTGGGTATAAAATCAGTACTTAATAATAATAATAATAATAATAATAATAATAATAATAAGAATAAGAAGAAGAAGAAGAAGAAGAAGAAGAAGAAGAAGAATATAGAACAATTTTTAAACAAAAGTATAATTATTCTAAAAAACCTTATACATCAATAATAAATAGTATTAGTAGTAGTAAATATAATCGGTCATTAATAATAATATTTTATTGTAATTAAATCAATAAAATAAAATAAAGTACATACATGAAAATTGTGTAATTAAAGTACTTTTACATACATTAAACGAATCTGTCCATATGTCATGTCACAATATCATCATCTCACTGAGTAGACTTACAATGTGAGGCCATAATGCCATACTGTCCCATCCACAGCTGTTGTTTAAGGACTCAACTAAAAAAATAACTAAAAACTAACAGCATTTTTACACATCAACATCTTCCAAACAAATATTGCATCGGTCCGAATTGATGGACCATAACTTTGACCAAAGCTGATCAAATGTGAGCATCTGTGTTCTCCTAACAATGCATGAAATGTGATTATATGGAGATAAGCTGAATAATGTGTGACTCAGGGGTCAAAACTAATCTAAATTGGAATCGCTTCATCCCTCGGGCTCTATGACAAAACAGCAAGGTGAGATGAGTTCGGCTGCCTCACAATAGCCTTTGATTGGATTTTTCCAGTCAGGTTGGGGAAAAGAAGAAATGAACACAATCCTGGTAGACTGACATGCTCATTTCAACAGTTTACCAACTTCACAAGCGTTTCTTTATCTTCCTCTCATTTTATTTTTTCCCATGCATGAAATCACACCATCAAGACCTGTTAACATTAAAGATGATATCAGAATTATGTTTTAATTATCATTCAAGTTCTGTGAAAATAGGTAAATCCGTGCCACAGAGAAATCATATTTATTCACGTCTAGGCATTTCACTAGCAACAAAAACAAAGCTTGCTGCTTAACTACCATGGTACAGTCGTTAATTGTTAAAAGATTGCAATCTCGATTCAAACAACCAGGCAATCTTATAGATAAATTACTGTGTGTTATGCCTATTTGGCATCACATCACATGTCATGATTAGAGCACTAGTAGCTCTCAGTATTTTGCTACTGCCGATGATAACGAATGACTGTCAGCATCATGCTAACAATATAAATGATGTCATTCACTGGAATAGTCAGTGATGAAACACACACAACTCACACTCCACTAACACTTGCGATGTGAAACGTGTTTTTCCAGGCACTTTTACTTAAGCACATCAATGTTTAATGTCAGTAAGGTATTTATTTGGGTGTAAACACTGATTCTGTTGAAATCAAAACTAGAGTAAAGTTTGTTGTTTGACAAATCAACAACAATCAGCAGGTTCCTAGCATGACATGTTTCCTGTATTATTATTATGAATTATAGTCTCTATCATGAATTAGCATGTTGTTGGCAAGTGTCTACCATGAATTAGCCTGTTGCTAACAATATTTCTTATACAAATTAGCACATTCCTAGCATGCATTGGCCATTTAGCTTAAATGAGCCTGTTGCTACAAAGATTACCATGTTGCTAGCACATTTCTTAAATTAGCTTTTTGTTAACAATTTCTAGTGTGTTGTTAGTAAGAATTAGTATATTGCTTGGAGATCCCTCGGTGCCGACCACTATACCCCAGAAGGTAAACAATAGGTAAGTAGCTAATAAGAATCAGCACTGCTAGCATGTTTCTGTCTAAATGGAATTAGCCTGTTGCAAGCATTTTTCTAGTTTTAATTATTAACATGTTAGTGTAGTAATTAGTATAGTGTTAGCTAATTAATGTTGTTGGCAGGTTTCTAGCATGAGTAAGTATCTTTCTAGCATGAATAGACAAATTGCCAGTGTTTTTAGCATAAATGTTGCTGACATGCTACCATGAATTAATATTTTTAAAAGGCTAGCATGTTGCTAGTTTGGGTATCATTTGTTAAGAACAAATTAGCACATTCTTAACATGTTTAGCTTGTTGCTAGTCTTAAATGATGTGTTGCATGTGCTATGAATGTATCATTAGTGTGAACAAACCTTTAACAGAAAGAGAGAGAAAAGGTTATTCTAGCTTCAAAAAAGAATAAGTGTCATAAAACAACACTTTCCAGGAAACAATACACCTCCGTTCACCATTCCTTCATTCACTTGTCATAGTTTTTTAAAATAAAATAATAACTTGGGTATATGAAATGTTATTGAGGAGGATGCCTGTCACCAGCAGAAATCATTAGCTTTAGTAGTTGTTGCTGTTGTCATAATTTAATTTGTTGCTTTTGGGAGCTGCTGTCTTTGAGGCCTATGGTGTGACACATGTTGTTGTTGCTTGATCCTGCTGAGAGCCAGTGGGGAATGTCAACCTGTAGGATATAAGCCCAGCAGCTTTGTTGTATGCTATAGGGAAACCTGAGGGTGCTTGTGATCTTTAAATCGGCCCACATGACGTTCAGGGCCCTGTGGAGAGGTGATGTGTGAGGGACCCTTCCTGATGGGATGTCGCATTTTCTTTCTGACAGCTCAACAGGAACGTCAATGGAAGTCAGGTGCGCTTGCTGAAATAGGGTTATTTCAGATATTTTGAGCTTCTCAAGTTTCAGTTGTTGAAAGAAACTCAATGTGCTTTCGCAAAATAAGGAAAAGTCGGAAAGATTATAGAGTACAGCTAGCAAATTGTCATATAATAAATCAATTTAAAGCATAACTTTCTTTAATAATCAACACAAACTGAAACATATAAGAAATATGCGCTTCAGCCTACATTGCTTGAGTCAACAAAAACATACTTAAATGTATGTTTGACTGCTGTTTCTAGGACAAATGAATAAATTATATTTACAAAGGCATATTATCAACACATACGTATTTTTTTAAGCAGTTCTTTCAACAACACTAAATAAATACCACAAAACATCTACTTAATAAAAACAGCTTTTCTGGTGTGGTCAGTTTGTTCAGTAGCTCACGTTGTACAGTGTTGTACTCAGTGTTATACTCAGGTTTGTGTCCGGTAATGAATGGTTCCACAAAAGAGATAAAGATAACATAATCAAGGTAAAACTATGTGGTTTAAACTACATAAGGGTTCACTGGTCTTCTCATGGACATGTAAAAGAAAGAGATGTATCTGCCATATACAATAAAATTTTGTATTTCACATTCACAAAAAAAAGAAAAAAAAGAAAATGTGTATTTATTTTAGTGTATTTGTCACCTGAAGTGAGCAATGAAACAACCCCAGATCAACATATTTAATTTTTGCAAAAATATAGGCTGATATTTCCAGCAAAACCAAGTTTGTATAACAGGTTACCTATAAGGTATGTGCTTGTTATTTTAAATTAATGATGTGAAAAGGGAAACACTGGACAATGCCCATTATAATTTACAGCCCAAAAATCATCATATTAATTAATACAAGAAAAAGGAAAAAATATTGTTTGCATCCTGTAAATAAAAGTGATATTTGTTACTCTCCCAATTCCCCCAACCCATTAATATCAGTACTTTACACATATATACTATATAACTACACTAATGTATAAAAATAAATTTAAAATTGCCACATGTATCCTAAATCATTACTAAAAAAAGTTGTTTTTTTGTCACAGGTATTGAGAAGTTCATGCAGCTTAAGAGGTCCATTCAGTAGAGATTCCTTTATTAAAAGACCTTTTCCACCAGTGTCTCATGTCTAAATGCTGCTTTATCAGAACAAACAGACGATGCCAACCGCTGCCATGAGGATGATTTCACTCTCACGCATTGTGTTTATTTATTTGTTTATTGTTTTGTTTACTGCCTAAAGCAGTAGGTATTTGTCTTTGTACTTTCATGAATAATGCAGCTCCCCTCCTGGGATTGATGATCTTTAACTTGCTTGACTTTCATCCATATGCTTATATATTCATTTATCTATGCTACCATTCCATTACCAGGGGGGATGAGGTATCTAAGGACGCAACCGATGTGTCAGCGGGGGAAGTTTTGTGCCATTTTACTTGACAGTTGGACTTCTGTTACTCACAGACAGGTTTGAAATTTTCAAATTTAAATTCCGCCATGCTCAGAAATCAGAATTATTCATCTCAAGGTAAGTACATTCAGTGAGGTTTGGGCAAATATAATATAACTGTAAACAAGCAACAGCCTGCAATTGAAATCTTGGATATTTTCGGGGGTGAAGGTGAATACACACACACACGTGTGTCCCTGTAAACCACCTTAATAGAGTGCCTTAAGCCATACCAATGTCCTTATACAACTACCTGTAAACCACATAAACCTGGATACATACATACATACATACACACATACATACATACATACAAGGCACCTCAAAACTCATCATTGAAGCACACTATCACAATCACTTTTTTCAAAATAAGACATTTACAGGTGCAGTAGATTACTATCTGACATTTTTTGTTGTGCTGGTTAAAGTGTCTTCACATTCCAGTAGTGCTGATTAAAGTAAATGATCTAAATGCATTTATATGGATTTTTATATTCTGGGTAAGGCATAAGACTAAAAAATGTTCGTCCAATTAAATATTGTCAGACCGACAAATAACTCAATTACTACAGGTATCTCAAACTGTCTGTCAACAAATTTAAGTAAAAATTTCTGCACAGCCTCTTTAAGCAGACAGATACATCACTCACACGTTCACACAAAGCAGGGATCTACAGCTGACAGAGAGAATTCAGGCAAACTGTGCATCAACCTGAACTTCTTTCTGAAAGACCAACAAGGCCTTCTGTCCATGAAAAGAAATAATGTTTTTGAAAGAGCTTCTGCCAAAAGTGCAGAATCAAAACTTTTCTAAATCCTGAGTGAATATCAGAATTTTGTATGCTGGAGGGAAATGACATTATGCAGTTCAAAACCATCATCTGAAGGACGACACCACAGCTGAAGAATTACTTTTTGACAGGAATGTTTTAATACTATTTTAGCCACACAAAGCTTATGTAGATTGTGTTCTTGTTTATGAATGGGTTTATGTGCACAGGGGTGTTTTTTAGCCACTGAAAACTTTCAGCCACTGAAAAACTTCATGGAGTACCTTTTACAGCATCGATAATATAGTCAGTTAAATAGACCTAAGCATTCGTTTAGTTGTTCAAGTGTAAAAGGAGATGAAAACAAAGGATGTTCGAGCATCAGCGAGCACAACTGAAGATGAAAAGTAGGCCTAAGTCACTTGTTGTCTTGGTAATATCAGTGTAATGTAAAAAAAATGACAGGATATTTCTGTTTTTAGCACTTTTGTTTCTGATCTTTTTATTTAGTTGAATAAACATAAGTAAATAGTGTTCTTACGCCTAACCAGTTCTACTGAGGTGAAGTTTGATTTATATTCGCACATTCGTTCATTTTTGCACAGTGACAGCCTGTGACAAGCTCTCACTCACTACTTTGAATATTAGGTCTGAAATAGTGTGTAGGAATGACTTCAAAATAACATTAGCACTGTTTCATTGACTGTGAACAATGTTGTGTCTTATAGTCTTTGGCTGATTGTATGATTTCACTATTTGCAATTTGCGTGACTTTGGACAGCAGGGGAGGAATGAAAAATGTAAGATATTATGCTAATGCTAGCATTCAGGCAGATCACTGCACCTTTAAAGTAACACACATACAAACATTGTACAATATACAGTATTTTTTTTTCCTCATAACTGTACACACAGCACGCTATGTTGACAGAAAAACACAGAATTGTTAACATTTTTTTGCAAATTTATTAAAAAAGAAAAACTGAAATACCACAGGGCTCTACGTAATCAGACCCTTTGCTGTGACACTCATATATTTAACTCAGGTGCTGTCCATTTCTTCTGATCATCCTTGAGATGGTTCTATGCCTTCATTTGAGTTCAGCTGTGTTTGATTATACTGATTGGACTTGATTAGGAAAGCCACGAGCCTGCCTATGTAACCCCTTACAGCTCACACTGCATGTCAGAGCAAATTACAATCAACGAAGACGGCTTTATGTACCCACTATATATATTTAAACATAAAATAAAAATAGTATTGCATTTTTTTATCAAAAAAAATATTGCACAAAATATTGTTTTAAAATGAATGTAACATTGCGGTTACAATAAACTCTTAATACAGTTAGCATAACATTCATCTTTGTAGGCTATAAAATTAACACGTTTCTTGTTGCTTTTAAACAAAACACATAAAGTTAACACCAATTTCAAATGCTTGAACTTATTATACACACAAGCTCAACCAAGACCAAAACAATGTAATTTTACAGTCAAATGCTTTCACACTGTATGTCAGAACAGATAACATTCATTCATTCATTTTCTTTTCGGCTTAGTCCCTTTATTAATCCGGGGTCGCCACAGCGGAATGAACCGCCAACTTATCCGGCATTTGTTTTACGCAGCGGATGCCCTTCCAGCCACAACCCATCTCTGGGAAACACATTCATACATTCTCATTCACACACATACACTATGGACAATTTAGCTTACCCAATTCACCTGTACCGCATGTCTTTGGACTGTGGGGGAAACCGGAGCACTCGGAGGAAACCCACGCAACCACGGGGAGAACATGCAAACTCCACACAGAAATGCCAACTGGCCCAACCGGGTCCTGCCCCAACCGGGGATCGAACCAGCGACCTTCTTGCTGTGAGGCGAACGTGCTACTCACGCGCCACCGTGGCGCCAGAACAGATAACATCATGTTCTAAACATAACTTATATAGGCTAAAGTCCAAGTAAACAGCTGTCATACTGTAAATTGAAACACACATATAGTCCCTGGATTTTTATTCCATTGCCAGTGAGAAACAAATTATTGCAGTTATGTAAATACATAAATCACAACAGGAACTATACTCAGGTTTTTCCAACCACATGATCATATGTTCTAAAAGACGACTCTATGGGCTGATCTTGTGTGGAAAAGGAACAACATGAGAACATGATCTTCCCATGATGACTTGCCAGAGAAGATATGTGTGATGTGGATGAGAACATGTGGCCAAATGCAGAAGATTACTTTGTTTTTTTTTTTATTATAATTGCAGTGCTTTTTCTGTTTGTATATCTTGCAGTAATGTCCTTTAGCAAATAAAGTCTGTACTTCAGCAATCCCATGTCTGTATTTTATTTTGTTTTTAACATAAACTGTACATTTTATAAAGCTACTCTAATGGAGTCCTTCGTTTGTTTTTGTATTGAATCTGTGCTGATCTACAGAGGCTTCAAATATAAAAGCAGACCTGACACAAAATAATGCAGTTTCTGTAATCTCAGCTGATGATAGTGTTTTTTGTCAATGTGCTATGATTGACTACATGTTCCTGTTGGAAGAGAACATTCATTCATTTTCTTGTCGGCTTAGTCCCTTTATTAATCCGGGGTCGCCACAGCGGAATGAACCGCCAACTTATCCAGCATTTGTTTTACGCAGCGGATGCCCTTCCAGCTGCAACCCATCTCTGGGAGAGATCCATACACACTCGCTCACAAACACACACTATGGACAATTTAGCTCACCCAATTCACCTATACCACATGTGTTTGGACTTTGGGGGAAACCGGAGCACCCAGAGGAAACCCACGCAACCACAGGGAGAACATGCAAACTCCACACAGAAATGCCAACTGGCCCAGCCGAGGCTCGTACCAGCGGCCTTCTTGCTGTGAGGCGATCGTGCTACCCACTAGGCCACTGTGGCGCCCCGGAAGAGAACATGTGTTAGTGTTTTAAATAATGATTTGATTTTGAAACATGTTTGCAGTGTTTTGTTAGACGTGGTGTATTGTGTTAGTTTATTATTGTACTGTGAAAATGAGTTTTGAGGTGTAGTTTACAATGTGTGATTTTGAGCATGAAATTAACCGTTTTGTGTGTTTTAGGTGTGTTGGTGTGTTAAGAGTTTAGGAAACTTGTTAAATGTATTGAAAAAACTGTCATAGCACTTGTAAAAAACTGTAATTCTTCCACACAAAAAACAAACTTGAACAACTTTGAAGTGGCCAAGGGTTAAGCAAATGATTTTTCATTTTTAGGTGAACTATTCTTTTCTTTTTATGAGGAAAAAATCTCTTAAGACAGAATCAGTTGAAGAAAAGTGTCAATCATTTTTGAAGGGTTTGGAATTGTCTCAGTATGGCAATCTGTCTTCTCTGTCCATATTTCATGGCCTTGACAAGCATGGACTCTGGGTCAGTACTGCGTCATGCTCTCAGTATCGTTTCAGAAGCGTATTGATGTCTGGGTAGCTTATAAAAAAGGTAAGAGCAAATACTCCCGACACCACTGCTTAAGTGCAGCAACTGTTAAAATATTTTATGAGTCTATTCCCAAAGCCTAAATTTTTAAATATGTTTGAAAAAGTGTGTTACACTAGGGGGAGGTCTGTCTGCGGTGCAATTTCCCCAGAGTATTTCTTTTATCCCAAACCCAAGAACAGAGTAAAATCGTACAGCTGTTAGAGATGACTTATTACCCAGCAAGAGACCATTGAACACTGTCTTTCACAGGCTATTGTATCCAAATGTGTATTTCATTCTAAACGACTTTTGCCATTGACCTTGCACCTACACATTGTAGGAGAAGATTAACTAATGGCTTCTTGTTAAACGTTCCCAATTTGGCGTCTGCAGGATAATTAATGAAGTAATTAAAAAGCAGAGGACAAATCTGCAGAGTTATCAGAATAAAAAAAAACTACAACAACAAAACAACAAAAATGATTTTGTATGTCCTCTCAAGCTTGTCCTGTTTTTCATGCTGTTTTCACACAATCGTTTCTTGCTCAATTCTATTAGGAGGAGATTAAAGAGAGAGTTCAAGGGAAAATTACATTTCTGTTATACTTTACACAACATCATGTCTTTTTAAAGCAGTGGTATTCCTTCTTCTGTGGAAAACAACAGGAGATGTTTTGAGAAATGCTTACATTGCCCTGGCTTGTAAGCAAAGACAGATAGTGTTAGTAATCAATTCTTATTTATGCATGCACATATTTAAACTCGGTTTCCATTGTATTCTTGTTGATTATGGTAATGAAAATGAAAAACCTTTTTTTTAATAAATGTTGGGTTACCCTCAAGTGAAAGAACAAAAACACTGTCTACACATACACCATACCCATACAGTATAGGACTAGTTGCTCTTCATTTACAAAAGATATAGGGCTTTTTTTTACATTGGTAGAACATTAAAACGAATTATTTGACTGATTCTTGCTGAATTGTAATATATAATATACAGGCAAAAGAAAATAAATAACTTTGATGATACATTGAGGTCATGTGAACTGACTTGTAATGTAATGAGTATCTGTATAGCACATTTATTGTGAATGGCCATAAACCCAAATCGCTTCACAATCATAAGGGGGGTCTCTCCACACCACCACCACCAGTGTGTACACAGGACAACGGTGCCAGAGCGTTCACCAAACACGAGCTATAGGTGGAGTGGAGTGACAGTGACAAAGCCAATTCGATGGATGTGTAAGGACCAATAGAGGGAATTACATCCCTACTCTTTGTGTGAAGTGCCATGATGTTTTTAATGACCAGAGAGAGCCCGGACCTTCGTTTAACATCTCATCTGAAAGACAATGCTCACTGACAGTATAGTGTCCCATTCACTTTATTGTTTACAATAAAGCCCCGTTTACACTCATGCGTTTTAGTTTTAAAATGGCGTTTTAGCATGAAAATGATCCGTGTCCACACTAGCGTTTCACCCAGCGTTTCTGAACATATCTCCGTCCACAGTACTCCACCAAAAGCGTATATCACGTGACCATTCGCGCACTCTTGGCATGCGCTTTCAAGTATAAATAGGAAGCATGTGTCTCGCTCGGCATTCTAAATAGGGCTTATGTCATGTGAAACGCGATCGATTAGCGAGTGCTCGAACAATAGCTTGCCTCTTGCGAATATATGCAGCTGTTGTAGTAAAAAAGGCAGAGTTTAATTGCACAAAGGTGCCTAAAAACAGACAATAGTGCAAACAATGCTCTTTTCTGTCCATGTTGTTTACAGTGAAGGCTGGTCTGCCGTCTTCCGGTGGCGTTATAGTCATGTGATAGGGGCTTGACGAATAAGGGAAGGTTACGCAATGACCCAAAAGCCACAATCAAGTAGCGAATCTCAGCAGCCATGCCTCCCGTTTTCAGATGTCTCTGTTTTCCCCCATCCACACTGAGACAGAGCAGCAGCGTTTTAGAAAGAAAACGGCCTCTCCAGCATTTGCAAAACGCTCCGTTTTCGGGGCTCGAAAACTCCAGCCTAGTGTGGAAGGATAGCGTAACCATAGCAAAACTTATGCGATTTAAAATGAAAACGCATTAGTTTTTCCATTAGGTCATCCATCCAGGTTCTGACCAGGTTCAGCCCTGCTTAACTACAGTGACTAACCAGTCTTGTGCTGCAGGGTGATATGGCTGTGACTTAACAACATCTACACTGACCAATCACAACAAAATGTTCCAATCAGCTTACCAAGAAGAGTAGGTGGGGTTTAGAGAGAATGAATACCTGAACAAATCATTTTAGACACTCTTAGAAAAGAGCTGATGCTGCAATATACATAACAAGAACATGTAAAGAACCAAAACCAAAACCAAACAGAGGGAACTTTAAAATGCGATCCAGGTTTAAATCACCATGAGTGACTGATAACAATGTTCATTGTTGAAGCCATAAAAAGTGCTCCACCTGTAACCTCCTTTCCACCGCAGCTTTTAGAAGGCAGCACAGCAGAAGCTCCAGACGATCTGCTGACCTCATGTGTACGTGCTGAAGAATAGACCCATGTTGAAGACCTTGCCCACGGTGCTTTCCTGGATTTATGTTCGACTTGGTGGAATGACTCCGTCTCCCGGGTGCCAGCAGGTTGAAATAGAGGCTGTGATGAAGTAGGCTAAAGGACAAACTCACTTGATTTTAATAAGGTGTTGTCACAGCAGATAAGTTGGCCCGGTATCAGCCAGGCCCAGAGAGTTGGAGTCTTTCCAGCTACTTTAAATACAGCTGTTCTGCCAGAGCCAGATACACTCGCTCTATCAAGGTTACAAAAGTATTCATAATAGTGAGCACACAAACTCTAGTGTCTCTCGTTCACCTCAACCGAACTCTGTGCTGCTCTCATGCGGTAAACAGCCAGCTCTGGATAAACAAACACACACACCTGAAGCTTACAAGTGCAATAATATTAGGTCAGTTATTATCATCAATTTGATCTGTTATCACTTATGTTTATTATTCAGTCTACACTGACTGCCAATCGCCGCTCACATCAAATTCAAGATGCTGTCATTCACCTACAAAACAACTGCTAGCTCTGCACCCATTCACTTCCTAGCGGGCACCTTGAAACAACATCAAAGTGACATCACACATGACATCAAAAATGCAAATCAGTTTGATGTCAAAACCTTGCCATCCATTTGACATCCAAACATTGATGCCCGTGTGTGACACGGTGGCTCAGGGGTTAGCACTGTCACCTCACAGCAAGACGGTCACTGGTTCGAATCTTGGCTGGGTCAGTTGGCATTTATGTGTGGAGTTTGCATGTTCTCCCTGTGTTTGTGTGAGTGTCCTCCTGGTGCTCTGGTTTCCCCCACAGTCCAAATATACGCAGTATAGGTGAATTGAATAAACTAAGTTGGCCGTAGTGTATGTGTGTGAATGATTGTGTAAGGATGATTCCCAGTACTGGGTTTCAGTCCGCTGTGTAAAAACATATGCTGGATAAGTTGGCGGTTCATTACGTTGAGGTGACCCCTGATGAATAAAGGGACTGAGTCAAAGAAAAATGAATGAATGAACATTGATGCCAATTTGACTACCAAAATGAAGATAAAAAGTATTCTAACATAAAAGTTTTCATTCATTTATTCATTTTCTTGTCGGCTTAGTCCCTTTATTAATCCGGGGTCGCCACAGCGGAATCAACCGCCAACTTATCCAGCATATTTTTTACGCAGCGGATGCCCTTCCAGCTGCAAGAAAACATAAAAGTTTTATTCAACTGAAAGGTTAAATTCAAAATTACAAATTTACACTGGACCTTGTATCCCTACAATGCATGTAAACTCATGACATCAAATTTGCATCTAACACTGGTGTAAAACATGTTAAAAATCAATTACAGGACCATATATATCGTCATACACACAATTTATGCTGTGTTTTTGACACCAATGCTAGATGTCAAGTTTATGTACACCTTTCATTCACACATCCATTGCTGAGTCTTGTTAGTGTTGCTGTAATTCAAAGTGTTTTTCTTAAACTTGCCTTTCTTGTGTTTTGACCCTCCCAGCATTGTTTATCATGCTTTGATTCTGATTTAAGTAAAAATCCAAATGAACAGCATATTCTCTGAATATTAAAAAAATGAATATGCATCTGTTTTACAACTTAATTGTTTAATTATCCGACAATAACAACCCAGGCTCATTACGTATATGTTCCCAGGTCAACATTTAACATTTCTGAGCAAAGTGAAATACTTAACTGGAGGTACGTGTGTGTATATATATATATATATATATATATATATAGTAAGAATTGGCTATATCTCTCCATGATAATAAACCCTGAGCTCTCTTCCTGACTGTATGTCCTTGCTCCATCAGAGTAGATCATTTACATTTAACATAAAATGTTCAAGGTTTTAACTTGGTGCATCTTGTAGTTTTATATTCATGTTTGGTATCCTTTTAAATGTCTCTGTGTGATTGGTAAAGTGGTCTTAAAGTCATTGTAATATTTTACTGGTATTTGTTGAATTTGGTTTTAACTTTGATGAAATCTCTGCCAGATGCTCCCTCTCCAGAGATGATTAACACATCAATACACTATAGGCAAGGGTCACTGTGACGCCCTGTTGGGTATTTAAGGTTAAGATGTTGTACAGATCGGGGGATTCTGTAACCAGGAGACCCCGTTGCAATGTATAAGTTTCTGGGCTCTGTCTCAGAGCTTATATGGTGTAATGTCTTTCTACATGGTCAGGTATCAAATATTAACTCTGTTGTACAATCTGAATTGGCTTATCTTGTGTAATTATGTGAATTGGAATGGAAAATCTTTGCCTGACAAATAAATGTAAAATTCTTGTTTAAACTCTCATATTTCCTGACAATCACTGACTTAATATCATATAATCTAGTGGTTGAATCAAACTTTCTTTATGTATGAACATTCTGATTATAATAAATTGGAGTCAGATTAAATTCGGATTTAAATATTTTAAAAAATAATAATTTAAAAAAATAAAAAAATAAATAAAAAAATATATATATATATATATATATATATATATATATATATATATATATAATTTTTTTTATTATTCTTTTTTAAAATATTTATTTAAAGATTTACAATCACAAAACAGTGGTATAGGTGTCTCATGTTACCATATACATAATATAGCCATCTATTATACAATCATCCATCGGCTAGTAAATCAAGTCTTTTGTGAACGGTAAAATTGACAAAAAAGAAATAAATTAAAATAAAATAAAAATTGTCTTTCAAGATACATTTTCCAAAATCTCCCACGGAGGATTCCAGATGTGCCAGAAATCCTCAGAGTCATAAGTCAGTTTTTCCAAGGGTAAGAAAATGGCAATCTGATCTATCCACATATTGACCGAAGGAATGTTAGCAGAGGACCACAACAGAAGAATACATTTTCTTGCTAGATATGTACAAAAGTGTAACACAGATTCTAGTCCATGACTAAGGTCTAGAGCAGTTTTACAATTGAGAAGGTAAATAGCTGGAGATAGGGCAAAAGGTTTACCTGATAAGGATTTCTTTCCAGTATATCTTAATCATGTCACAGTCCCAGAATACATGCATCACAGTAACAACATTGGATTTGCACTTAAAACAACTTTGAGAAACATTAGGAAATATCTTATTTTGACGAACCGGTGTTAAATAAGTTCTGTAAAAGAATTTAACATTTTGCTCAGGGTTTGATATTGTGGCACCTTTAAAAAATATACCAGAACAGACTGAGAGCCAATTCTTTTTCACTAAAATTTGTTCCAAAGTCTTTCTCCCATATAACATTCAAGGAGATGAGGGAGGAACACCCTACATTAGATAACACTGAGTGAAAAAAAAAAATATTTTCCCTTTGAGGGAAAATGAAGAATACAATTGTTTTGCTATGTCAGAAAGATCAAGACATATTCCGCCATGCTTAATGGATGGTTCTAGAAACTGTCGTAGTTGCAAACATTTGTAAAAGTTGTTATTTGGTAAATGAAATTCCTGTTTTAATAACTAAAATGATTTCAGGTTCCTATGGTCAAATATCTGATCACATTCCAAAATCCCCTTAAATCTCCACGATCGAAAACCAATGTTTTGAATAGCAGGGGGTAGATCAGGGTTACACGAAATAGGAGATTTTAAGAAAAGAGTATAAGGAATATTCAAATACTTTATCACATCTTTCCATGCTAAGAGAGTGTTCGATACTCTAAAGATGTTGAATACAGAGTCAAGTTTATGTACACTATTAATAAATGGAAAAGTACATAACAAATTTAGGGAGCTTCTCATTTGTGTACATTTTTTGATGATCTCGAATTTCTCTCGCATGTCCTCTCCTTGCATAAATCCAGCAGAGGAAGCAATATATACTTCAGCGGATTAAACCAGACTGACTGATTACATACATACC
>CAIGQQ010030612.1:8461772-8477623 GCA_903798035.1 Danio albolineatus
ATTATTATTATTATTGTTGTTATTATTATTATTACTAGTATTAGTATTATTATTATTATTGTTTTTATTATTATTATTATTAGTAGTAGTAGTAGTATTATCAGTAGTATAGTAGTAGTAGTAGTAGTAATAAAAACATTAAATCTATTGTTTTCGAATGTTGTTATTGTTGTTGTTGTTGTTGTTGTTATTGCTGTTGATGAGGTTTGAAAATAACTGGTATTATCAATTCCGTCTGAGTGGTATTATCGTTATGATGTTTGTGCTGTTATTGATATCGTCTGTGTTTTAATTGCCAGAACTCGATGAACTCAATATTTTCCAGAATACACAAAAGGCCAAACTTTGTTTAATGAATGCTAATTGAAGACATCAGACATATTTTTCTGTCTTGCAAATCATTAATAGAGATTTCACAGCATGCTTCCACAAATGCACAATGCAGCCTTGTTGTCATGGTGAAATATGGCCATCACAATGAGAATATGATTTCTACATTGAAGGGAGTTACATTAGATTAGAGGCGCTGTCGAGATATTTCTCTTGCTTTTAATGTACTGATTCACACTTTTATTGTAATGCATGTGAAGCCTCATGCTGTCTGCTGGCCATCCATTCATCAAACACACACACACACACCCCAAGCAGAACTTTATGGGTTTCTTACTGATTGACCCATTCTCATTTTGTTTTGTCTCTATTTAATAACTTGATTTCAGAATCACAATGACTGGACATAAACATTTGTGACATTTAATTTGTCTGAAGCTGGAAAATATGTTGTCAGCTCAATTGTTAGCACTGTTGCCTCACAGCAAGAAGGTCACTGGTTTGAGACCCGGCTGGACCAGTTGGCATTTCTGTGTGGAGTTTGCATGCTCTCATTTTTTTGGTGTAGATATCCTCCGGGTGCTCCGGGTTCACCCCACAGTTCAAAGACATGTGCTATAGGTGAAATGAACTGTCTGTAGTGTATGAGTATATGTGTATGAATGTGTGTGTATGGGTGTTTCCCAGTACTTATTTGCGGCTGGAAGGCCAACCATTGTGTAAAACATATGGCGAAATAGTTGGTGGATTATTCCACTCTTGCAACCTCTGAAATAGAGACTAAGCCGAAGGAAAATGAATGAATGGAAAATATGTTGCGTTTGAAGATTTCTTAAAGGGATAGTTCATCCCAAAATGAAAATGTAGTCACCATTTCCACACCCTTAAGTGTTTCTGTGCAAATATAAATGTCAAACAGGTATTATTCTAAAAAGTGGGTGTTTAAACAACATTAATTTTCAACAGTAGTGTTTTGGAATCCTAAAAATGTTAAAAGATATTATCAACTAGTGGCGGGCCATGTATTTCACACATAGGCCTTCAGTGGCATCCAACAGAAATTAATTCACCTCTTTTTGTCATCATAATGATGCCATGGCAATAGCAACCATAAATATTACAGAAATGCAGTCTAACAGGGCATTGCATCACCAACAGGTATCTTAAGTTGTGAGAACGAATGCTATTACTTGTGCAAGAAACCTAGTTAAAAGATTCAATGTGTTGCCACAGCTGCGAAACACACATTCCATGTTTTTACAATCATTCATTAAATTTATTTCTTACAGATATCTTTGGTATACAAGAAATAAGGTAATTGTCCTAACCATTTAATGCACTGTAAAACACTGCCTTCCAAAAGTTTTTTTAGTTGAATCAAATGAATGTTTCTAGTCATCTAAACTCACATCAGCCAAACTCACTAAAAATATTGAGTTAATCTTTGAATAACTACAAATATTTCATTGAAACATGATTAGCTGATTAACTTTTGTTGTCTTGGCTTTTTGTAATATTTTTACAGTTTAGTGGATGGCATTTCGTCTTCATAAATCGTTCTGTATGCAGGAGGAAAATACTAATTAACAATAAAAGCGAGTAACATTAAAATAATTCATACAAAACAAAGAGAAGCACTCTCATCTTCACCTTGAATCTCCCTCGAAGAAACATAATACAGCTTATCTCGGGAAACTGAGATATTCTTTTGGAAACTTTAAGGTGGCTTTATATCCTTTAAATATCACCATTGAGACAGTGATATTTTTTAAATTCACATATTTTAAATAACCTATACTTTAGTGTTCTTTTACCTTCACGTTTAGTCTTTCACAGTGCCACTGCTGAGGTGTGTGTGGTTGTTTTTCGTAATTTATACTAATTTAATAGACTGCTGGATTTAAAGGAGGCGAATATTCTTCCAGAATGCACTGGTATTCAGCAATAATACTTTGAAAATGAAATTTATATACAGTGATGCTGATTGCTAGCTCTGACCATACAATCAAAGGACAAAAAATGCTAATGTTATTTGTCCCGGTGTAGCCTACTTGAAATCTGACTGGTTAAAGCAACTGGTTCATTGCTGTTTATTTTATGCCACAGACGCCTGCACTGTGGATGCTGAAGAGCAGAGAAGGCTTTGTTGCCTCTGACCATCAACTTACTGTACAATATATAAACATGATATTACAGAAATAGAGATATCACTAAAATTATCCATAACCATTAAAGGTAAATCAGGTTTAGAAATATGTGAATGCCTACACTTAAACTGAGAAAATATGCCTATTGTACATCTCTCACTTCTAAATCTCCCACTAATCTAAAAAAAAAAAAAAAAATCAGACCAAAGAGGTTATTTATTTTGATGAATCTATAAATTGTATTTGGTCAATGCTGTTTCACACAATGTGTAAATAAAATGTCATTAGGGTCACACTTTATTTTGATGGTCTGCATCTACATGCCAACTAATTCTCATTAGATTATAAATACTGTTAGGTTGAGGTTGGGGTTAGGGTTAGGGTAAGTTCACATGTAATCGCAAAGTTTCTTATAGTCAGTTAAATGTCTGTTGAAGGAGCAGTATCAGCTGATATTAAGCAGACAGCCTACTAATACTCAAAAGGGACCATCAAAATAAAGTGTTACCATCATTAGATATTATACTGTACAGCATGTACATAATTATACTCATTTTTTTTGTTTATTAACTTTGTCCTTTAGTCTCACCTTTCAAGTGATGCTCATTTTAAGTAAATTGAAAAAATAGGTGCTGTTTCAATGGTCTTTTTTAACACACTTATGCACATTATTTAAATATGCCTTTTTAAAATAATTTAAATAAACTATTTTACGTTTTTTCAGTTAAGTGGCTAATTTGTTGTTTGCTAATCAGCTCAGTCGTATGAAAAAAAGCAAGACATATGTAAAAAAATAAATAAATAATGTGATTTTCTACTGTGGACCACCCCTTTAAAATGTGCTTTGGTAAATCAGATCACATGTGGAAATGCAGTGAAAGACATTTCATTCTATATCTGTGTGTAAATGCATCTATTTTGTCAACTTCCAACCACTTCCCCATTTATTTAAGGAGATGCTCAATGGAAGGGTTTATTTATGGGCAAATCTCCTCAGGTGTCCTATAATTGAACAGCCAAAATGTCCAAAAAATCTTTCCAAACGCCCACTTATTAAAAGACAGAAAGTCAGGCAGGGATCCTGACTATTTTAGCCTGACAATTTTACCACCGGAGCAATGAAAACTCAGAAGCGAAGTTCAGTGAAAAGTTAACGTTATTTTTCATTCTCAGGCATGAGATTTTTGAGCTTAATGGATTTTATTCCATTCTTTTTCCCCACTTAGGCTCATAATTAGAGCAGTATATGAGCCGTAAAGCCACAGCTTCTCTGAAGAATTCTTGAGAGTTCTGCGCCATCTGCTCCTCCTGTCCATCTCTACACAACAACACACACTTTACACTAGCCCACAAACACACACACACTCAGCAGTGGCACATGACTGAGTTTATGTGTTGAGATTTGAACCCCAGTCCCCTCTTCTGAAATGAAGCAGAAAAGAAAAGTTAGATGTGAACAGACAGTTTGCAGACTAGGTAATCTGGAGCTGCTTGATTAATGGCTCAGTCCACGTGTGCAGAATTAGTGGTTAGGGCAAAATTTATTCTCTTTATGAAAAAATAAGATTTTCATTGCTAGACATTTTTAGCGTTATTGTGTTTATATTAATTTATTGTGCTTATAATAATTATTATAGTATTTATTCATCACTTAAAAGAATAATGGTTAATAAAAATATTTTTATTCTTTGTTTATTAAAAATTATTAGAGATAATTATTAGGGCTTGATACAACAAACACACAAATAAACAATAAAAACAATTTTGAATGCTGAAAACAAACAAACTAGCATTACACAGTATTAGATGAAAATCTTAAGCTTGAAAATAACTATAATACTATCTAATAAAGATTAGAAATTTTGCATAAAGTACTAAAATTATTACTTAAATCAAAATTATTTATTAATTTAATTTATTCTTATTTATTAATTATACATAACCAACATATTTAAAAACTTAAAACTGAAATAATAAATAGAAATATAAAAATATCTCAATAGAAATACAAAAATAATACAAATGGCAAAACTACATGCATTTCAAATACTAAAACTTAAACTAAAATAAAAGCAAAGCTAATTCAGGATACTATTTCTAAATAATATTAAAAGCAATGGCATTATAAACTATGCTAAATACAAATTTAAAGGTGTGAGTTTTTATTATTAATAAATAAATATTAACTATTTATTTATTAGACATTAATAGTCAAATTTATTCCAAAGGTGTTTGGAAGACCCACCCCTCACTGACAAAGGGCCAGAATTTGTCCTATACATTCTCATTTGTCTCATTTGTCTGTAATTGATGAAAATAACGTATTGAAAAAGTCAAATGGAACCCTCTGTTGAAAACCTCTGTTGGCTTTCACTTTGGTGTGACTTCAGCTAATCAGTTTTGGCAATGCAAAAAATCATTTTTATGAGTACAACAACCAACTGTGCAAGAAAACAGACACTCTGATGTATTAAAGTCATCTTTCACTACTGTATTATTTTTAAAAGGAGGAGAGATTTTACATGTAACTTTTATTCTAAATCTTGGACCTTATTCTTGAAACAAAAAAATGACCAATGAAAAGGTGTGAAGCACCAAAAACTAAATTTAAAATGAATTTAAATGCTAATTTGGCTATTATTATTATCCATGAATTATCAAATGTAGATGCTAGAAAAATCGTGAAGATCTACATAATAATAATTATTAATTATTATTATGTTTATATGGCGCCACGGTGGCGTAGTGAGTAGCACGTTCGCCTCACAGCAAGAAGGTTGCTGGTTCGAGCCTCGGCTGGATCAGTTGGCATTTCTGTAAGGAGTTTGCATGTTCTCCCCGTGGTTGCGTGGGTTTCCTCCAGGTGCTCCGGTTTCCCCCACAAGTCCAAAGATATGCGACCAGGTGAATTGGGTAAGCTAAATTGTCCGTATGTGTGTGGCTGGAAGGGCATCCGCTGCGTAAAACAAATGCTGGATAAGTTGGCGGATCATTCCGCTCTGGCGACCCCAGATTAATAAAGGGACTAAGCTGACAAGAAAATGAATGAATGAATTATGTTTATATGTTTAATTATTTAAAGGGGCAAATTCTGAAGGAAAGTTGAATGTGCTGGCCAACTTGTTATTTGACTAATAAATGACAATAGGCTGCAGTTTTTAACTTAAAACTTTAACAGATCCAATATGTAATAAGGTGATAAATGTGTATTTAGAAAATAAGTACTTAATTAATATTTCTAAATTGTAAAGCACATATCTTTAGGGCATATCTTTGGTACGGTACATTAAACTGTACCATCCAACAAGCTACTCCAGCTAAAAATAGTGTTTAAAATGTCACTAAAATGCAGTATTTAAATTTCACAATTAAATAGAAAATGAGGTGAATAGCTGCAAAAAGGTCTACTTTTTTCAAATAAAGAACCACCCATTTGACCAGGCTGGCTACAGGCCTGCAAATGTGTCCTTTTCTGTTCCATCTAGCAAAAATAAATAAACAATAATAAAATAATAAAACATTGATAAATTTGGAGGTAGATCAGGGGGAATAAATGATGAGACAACTTTATATTTGGCTAAACTGTAACGTAATGACTTATGTGCACACTCATCAGATTGCCATCAGTTCATCTGCTCTGCTAATAGTCCAGACAGCGATCCTCGGATAAACTCAGATTAGACTGTTCCCCGTCAAGCTGAATATTGACGGAGGAAATCAGCTTCACGCAGTCAATTACCATTTCATGCATTAATAGCGTTCGTTCTTTCCACACTTCCGGTTTCGCCTGAAGTCTTGTCAGATGAAGCGGCGGCCCTTCGAGGCTTTCTGTTTTAACGCCTCACTTCGCTCACCCTCTCAGGCAAACACTTCACGTCTTTGGCAGCCGAATGAAATATATCGATACCTGTGGGCTGACGGCCGTATAAGCCTGTTCGATTCCTTAGCAGTCCTCAACCAATTCCTCATGTTTAATCATTTCTCTAGCCTTCATCTGCCCCTGCAGGGTCACCATCATTAATTACCCTTCAGCCGGCCAGTAGCAAAAACAGCGGTGACAGTAATCGTATAAAGCGCTGGAGTGAACAGAAATACTGCCAGAGACTGAGAAGGGCATTGTTTTGGTTTGTTTTTTTCATCAACTTGTGTGTGTAGTGTGGTCTGTTACGCTCAATCTCGTTGCTCTGAATATTGATAAGTAATAAGCTTCATACATTCAACTGTAATATCTTGAATTAATTGTGTTTAAACTACTAGTAATTGTGTGTACAGCCAATGTAATGATAGTTTGTATTCAGAATCAATAAATTATCAATATGTTAATGGTCACACTTTACAATAAGGTATCATTCATTCATTCGTTGATTCATTTACCTTCGGCTTAGTCCCTTTATTCATCAGGGGTCACCAGAGTGGAATGAACCGCCAACTTATCCAGCATATGTTTTACATAGCTGATGCCTTACTAGCAGTAGCCCAGTACTGAGAAACACCCATACACACACATACACTACAGCCAATTTAGTTTATTCAATTCACTTATAGCACATGTCTTTGGCCTGTAGGCAAGGGTGGACTCAACCAATAAGCAAGGTAAGCAGCCGCATAGGGCCCCAGGGAATTAGGGGGCCCCGACGAATGCCAAGAAGCCTATATTAATTGTATAGCTCTTTTATAAATCTTTCTTTATATGCTGTAAAATTTGTCTATAACCATTAAGGTTTTAACAATTTTACTTCTTTTCAAAATCAGGGGCCTCCATGAATAGTAAAATGTTCCTTTCGTCTTGCACATGCAAATATTAAAGTTTAATCACAAATATAGCAAATTAACTGCACATAGTTTGCAAACTAGTTTTATTTTTGTGAATTTATTGTATTTAATTTTACATTAAGAGGATAAAAGTTCTAATCAAAATAGTTTTTAGATTTGATATCTATTGAGAGAATGTTTTGAGTTTCAATGCTAGGGCCCCATACCTGGGATTGCTTAGGGCCCCAAAATCACCAAGTCCACCCCTGCCTGTAAGTGAAATCGGAGCACCCAGAGGAAACCCACACTAATACTGGGAGAACACGCAAACTCCACACAGATATGCCAACTGACCCAGCCAGGACTCGAATCAGCAACCTTCTTGCTGTGAGGCGGCAGTGCTCACTACTGAGTCACCATGTCGCTCACAATAAGGTTTCGTTAGTTATGAACAATACTTGTACAACATTTATTAATCATAGCTCAACATTTACTAAAGCACTGGTAAAATCCAAAATCATGCTTGTTAACATTAGTTAATGCACCTTGAGCTAATACTGAACTAATGATGAAAGTTTTTTTTTCCATTAACTAACCCTATCAAAGATGATGAATAATACTGTAATAAATGCATTGTTTGTTATTCGATCGTGTGAGTAAATACACTAACTAACATTAACTAATACAGCAAGTGTTACCAAGTTAACAAATATTCATTACTCAATAAGAGATGTAATTACTTAAATTTGTCTGTCTAGTTCTGCTCAGCTACAAAATCTGACTTCAGCAGACTACATCGGATAGTTTGGATAAGTACAGTTCTTGGAAAGTAGGGAGGGTACCAGTGATTTGCTCAGCAGTCCAGAGTGAGCAAAAGAGCTGGCAAAATCACCCTGGATCCCCTCACATCCAGCACACTCCCTTTAAATTCTTACCATCTGGTTGTTGCCACAGAGCAGTGTGCACCAGAATAACTAGACATAGGGATAGTCTCTTCCCTTAGGCTATCCATCTCACGAACACTAAAATCTATATTGTCTATTAATATACCTGGATATACATTTGTCAATTTGTATATTTGTATTCTCTATTTTATTCTTCCTTTTTTCAAATAAAATCCTATATTATCTCCATTTTTGTCCTGCCACTGTTATTCTGTTGCACTTTGAAAGCGTCTGTCATGAAAACAAATTTCTCATGTGTAAACATCATTCATTTTCTTCTTTTTTTTTTTTTTTTTCGGCTTAGTCGCTTTATTAATCCGGGGTCGCCACAGCGGAATGAACCGCCAACTTATCCGGCATTTGTTTTACGCAGCGGATGCCCTTCCAGCCACAACCCATCTCTGGGAAACACATTCATACATTCTCATTCACACACATACACTATGGACAATTTAGCTTACCCAATTCACCTGTACCGCATGTCTTTGGACTGTGGGGGAAACCGGAGCACCCGGAGGAAACCCACGCAACCACGGGGAGAACATGCAAACTCCACACAGAAATGCCAACTGGCCCAACCGGGACCTGCCCCAACCGGGGATCGAACCAGCGACCTTCTTGCTGTGAGGCGAACGTGCTACCATGTGTAAACATTCCTGGCAAAAAAAAAAAGCTCTTTCTGATTCTGACTTAATACTTTGCATCCCTATGCATATGAATACATAGACAACATTAATTAGACTCTTTTAGTTCTAAACACAATTAGGACCTTTTAGCTGTATAAAAAAAAATAGGGCGACATGGTGGTTCAGTGGTTAGCACACAGGGGTTTGCACACACCTCACAACAAGAAGGTCGTTGGTTCAAGTTCCTTTTGGGTTACTTGGCATTTCTGTGTGGAGTTTGCATGTTCTCCCCGTGTTCGTGTGGGTTTCCTCCGGAAACATGCGCTATAGGTGAATTTAATAAACTAATTTGGCCATAGTGTATGAGTGTGAGTGTGTATGAGTGTATTTATTTATTCCGCTGTGGCCATCTCTGAAATAGAGACTAAGCCGAAGGAAACTGAATGAAAGAATGAAAAAATACTGTTTAAATGTAACAATTATATGTACTGTAACAACAAAACAATTCAGGGTAATGCCACCATATGTAACTAAAATAAGATGTTATTTATTTGGAAAATCAAGTTATGCAAAATATCTGGTAACACTTTATTTTGATGGTCCAAAGTAGATTGTCTACTTAAAATCTGTTGATACTGACATTCAACAGACATTTAACTGACTATAAGAAACTTTGGAAGTACATGTCAACTCACACTAACCCTACCCCTAACCCCAACCCTAACCCCAACCTAACAGTCTACTTATAATCTAATGAGAATTAGTTGCAATGTAACTTAAATTCAACAAACAGACCATCAAAACGTGACCAAATATCTGAACATGTACATCTATTTAGGGAATTTGATTTTCTTACAAAATTTGCATGAAGCGGAAGTTGCTGAGACTTTTATTTCAGAATGTTGATATACTTAGAACTAAATTTCAATATTGAGTAGCAGTAAGAGGGGTGTGATTAAGAATATTGTAATGGAAGCCATCAGCCATTACTCCAAACGTGGAAGCAAATAGTCGGACTCTGATTTAAGATTTCCAATAAATAAATAAATAAATCGGTTAACTTAACTTGCACCAATTAACTGTTAACCTTGAGATTAACAATGTGAGCTGGCAAAATAAACATTGCAAATTCTGATTCATATGCACTTAAGAGGAAATTGATATGACAATAAAATAAAAAAATCCTTTCCTTTTCACTTCACCTCAGATGTCTTTTTCCACATTTTTAAAGGTTAAAATATATTCTGTATAATGATTATTTGATATTATTACTAAACTAGACATAAACAAATAGATCATAAGCCTTGCCCATGTAAGAATAGGAATACTACAGCAGTTCAAACTGTAGTTTTGCTGAATGACTGAAAAATTATCAGTATGATAGTGAAAGCTTTACATTTCTAGTCATCCTTCTGCAATCTTATACCAAAAACAGAAATAAGGGCATTTTAGTAGCTAAAAATCTGGCAGAGCGTTACCATTATGTGGTTGTATTGTATTGCAACATGGAAAAATTAAGTGTTAACGATAAATCAAAAGTAAATCACAGAATACTTGAAATCATAGGATAATAATTGTACCTAGATTAAATGTAATTGAAATTACTTGAGAGAGATAGAGCAGAAGAACAGCAGAGCAGGAAAAGAGAAAGAGCAAAATTTACAATCCAATTTTGTCTTCTCCTCGACCATGTGACCAAAGCCCAAACACTGAAACTTCAAATGACCAATCAGGGTGTTACCAAATAGTAAAACCCCCAAGGTACACACACATCTTATCCATACCCTGATCTTACGAGAATCTGTATGGGCCCTGTAAGGTCCAGCCAGATAGTTCAACGGCGGTGTCTACTGCTGGATGAAGGCTCATTTATTTCAAGTTTAACTCATATCTAACTCCAATTTTGGTATAAGATGGTTTAGAATGTTAATACGTTTATTCTTGTTTTATCTGACTCCCATTTATAATGTATATTGCTTTATTAATTTAGTAGTTTATGAGATATTTTGGTATTTATTTGAATGATCTTATAACTCCTACTGATTTTTCCTATGTAAAAACTTAATTATATTCCAAACGATGACCAGAGGTTAAACATCAGAACTTATAGCTCTAGCCCCCCATGACTGAAATAATCATGTAAGAACTTAATCACGATGGAAATATGTAATCAGAGGTTAATCACCAGTACCATGTAAGGTGTGTCGCCTGTCGGCTCACTACACCTTGATGCATTAACCCTGGCCCCCCATAGTACTTTTTACTCTTATTTACTCATTTATTGTGAATCTATGTCACTTTACTCCGGCTGTAATGCATCATAAGTTCACTAGTTTGATCATTTAGATAGAGGTTGATGATTAATACTATTTAATAGACAGACAGACGATGTCTTTATTTAAATAGTAATCTCATTTGATTCTTACAATCATCTACAGCAGTGGTTCTCAAACTGTGGTACGCATACCACTTGTGGTACGCGACCTTTCATCTAGTGGTACGTGGAAGAATCGCTGAATAATAAAATAATAAAATGAACACTTTTTTTTTAACCCTTTGACACGTACGATAACACGCACATCAGACAGCATTGGCTGTTCCCTGAAGCGTATGATTACACCATTGTGCCAAAATGTTTTCTTTTAGTGCATCGCGTCATCAGATGTTAAAAAAATCTGCTTGGCGATGAGGATGAGGCGCACGGCACTTGCAGTGTGTGCGGTGTGGAGCAGATACACACGCGCCAGAGAAGCCCTTCTGCTCTGCAGACTGGTCCTGCAAATTCAGGAAGTTCCCCATGCTGCATCATTGGTAAAATTAATATTACAAACATGTTTAAATGAGTGCTCGTAGTTTGTGTAAAATAATGCGTGCTTTCGATATATAATGTTATTTGTTTTGTAAAGCATCGTGGCTTTCGATTTAGTTTGTTACCACAGGTTTGGGCTAATTAATTTGGGTGTGATTCAAATGGCGCGAGACAGAGAACATAGACTCAAGTAACTTTTCCATGCTTGAAGCTTAGAGGTAGAACATAATTAAAAGTTACTCTCCGCGTGCACAGACGGAGGGACTGCGAACTGTACCCGAGTCTGCTTGAATACAGTGGTCGGTGTGCAGTTAATGCGAATATCATGATCTCATTTGCACCAAATCACGGAAATACTGCACATATGAATTGGTCAAGCACTGTATATATGCATTTAATCACTCGCTTTTCTGACACAAATAGGCCTACTGTAAATGACGAGCAGTAAGCAGATCTAATTTCTAATTTAAATATGTAATTCCAAATCATATTAAAATACAAAATAACGTTTAGATTTCAAAGACATGCAAATATGTCATATGTACATGCAATATATATCTCAAAATGTATTAAAAATGTGTGTACTGTATATATTTATGTGACACAGCCATTATTCATCTGGTTCAAGCAACATTTCCAGGTTTAGATGAATAGGCTACAGCAGTTTTCTTTTTACTTTAAGAACAGTGCCGTTTTTAACTAACTTCTAAAAGCACATTTTAATTTAAACTGTATTTTTTTTGTCTGCAAGCACAGTTAATGTTCAAACTATTTATAATGTTTAAAGTGGCTGACAATAATACATATTTTTAATAACTTAATCTGCCTCGTTTTTGAACTGTGCAGTGCTGTAGCTGCTTAATTATGTCTACTGTACTTCAATACCGGTCATTATGGTGGTACTTGGAGAGACAATTTTTTTCTGAGGTGGTACTTGGTGAAAAAAGTTTGAGAACCACTGATCTACAGTATGTAACAACTAAATTAAATTCCAAACAATGATCAGAGATTAACCACCAGAAACTTGTAGATCCAGCCCCCCATGATTGACATAACCATGTAACAATTTAATCATTATTGGAATTATTTAATCAGAGGTTAAACCGTCAGTACCATTTAAGATATCACTTTTATCCTAATGCATTAACCCTGACCCCCCATAGTGATTGCAACGAATAACATAATTAAAGTCAAACAAAAAGTTGGAATTTCTAGGATTTCCATCTAACATGTGTTATGTTTAGTCTATCATGGAATCTAGCACATTCTTAACTTATCTGAGTAATTAATTTCAGAGTAACAAGGATAAATTCAAATGTAACAATTTTTAGTCAGGTAAATGTGTATTATGCCAATTCATTCAGTCAATCCATAAATGATCAATACAAAACACCAAATTCTCAAAGATAATTCCAAAATCAAAAGATGCATACCTGACTTTCAAAATCTACATAGTGTGGAGTTTTAAGAGACTCCGCACCATGGGCCACTCTGAATGCAGAAGCGCCCTGAACAGCTTGGAACTCAACCTTAAATATCCAAACCAAGGGATAGAAGGAGTGTGTGTTGAATAACAAAAGGCCTTTGAGTAGAAACCCCTTGTGAAGGCACACCCTTGGCAGTGGTGCAAAAGATGCCTGAATTTATATATTTATTATTTGGTTATGTCTATTTCTGAGGGAATGAGACCACTGTACCAGTCGCAGTGAGACATTTCTAATGATATCAAACATGATAGATAAAGTCACTTGCATGGATATAGAACAGTTCATACTATGAGATGACCATTTTGTGTGAGTTCAGTGAAAAGAAGGTGAGATGCTTCAAATGTAAATGAAGGGAAGAGAAGGGTGTGAAGAATTTGGGTGAAACGTAGGTCCCGTTGTGCTTTCTCAGCTGGGTGTGGTGCCTTTCAGTCTTGTCTCTCTCTCTCTCTCTTAAGTCAGGCATATTTTCATAAATCTTACAGCCCTTTACGTGAAAAATATATGATTTGCAATAAAAACAAAAGCATATGATCACTTACATTCCTACACCTGCAGTCTTGACTTAATAGCTAAAAGCATTAAATTGTTGCTAAATGTGATTGGTGATTAAGTATTTGTGTTAACAATTAAGTTGATATTGCTTATCAAAATGCATTCACTGTGCCTGCCCTGCATTTCCTACTTTTAAACAATCTCTTTTCTGGTAACACTCACTATCCTCTTTCACTTAGAAATGTCACAAATGGATATATAAAAAAAATGTTATTTCACATTCACTGTTAGACAATTTCAGTTTTCAATTTGTACCTACGCTTGTCATTTTGATCCGCGCCATTACCTTGAGACAGTTATTCACCGCCCTCAGCCCATACCATTGAAATCTGCAAGCGAAAAGGAGTTTAACAAGTTACATAACATCAGTTTTGACATTCATAAGTGACTACTGGTGTCTGCTGTTTGGCAGAAGGTTGCACAGGAATCTCAGAGATGGAAACACGATTAAATCCACCATTAGGATGAATCTGACAGAAACCCTAGCTGAGATACTCACAAATTTTTTTTGAAAAATCCCACAAAAAAGCTTCCTGCTGAATCTTAGACATGGTCTAGATGGGTTTATACTGGTTCACTGATGGTTTATTCACGCTGCCCACCAGCTAAATTTAAAGGTCTGAAGAAGTTGTTTGACCAGAGAAAAGCCTTTTTGGTTAAGCTAGTTAAGAAGACAAGCAGTCAAGAAGTCAAGCAGCTCAGAGGTAAATGTATTTTTACTGTAGCGCTTTCATTATTCTATATACGTCTTCAACTTTTTTCCTCACAAGAGGTCTACAAATTCATGGCACCCGCCAGCTCAACAGTATATCCAGTCGATTACACACACTAGCAGCCGATGAATATTTCACACCAGCTACAGGCCGAGGAGGAATATGAATACAGATGTCACTCAGTTGTCAAGATCTCTCCAACGCTTCTGCTGTGCTGCCATGAAGACGCCGCACACATTCTCAATGGGTCCCGCCGGAGGCAACGTACCGTCTGCCATCTATCTATAGCTCTGAGAAATATTTTAAGACTTTATGCTTCTGCAGCCCATTAACAATTGCTTCTGTGACAGGATTCAGCTCCACCTGAACTGCTGAGGCTGCAGAACCCAGTACAGCTCTACCTAAATATTCTCACAGTATACGCTTGCTTTTATATAGGATGCAACTTGTAGCTGTGTTTTCACATAACAGCTTCCAAGGCACGAAATTATGAATGTATAATGATGTTAGAGATGTAAATGATAGGCTAACAAGCTGTTTGAAACTCTGCATCTTGTTAGCTGTCTGATCCTTTTTGGAGAGAAGAAGAAGGGTGTAAGCAAGACTAGCAGTAGACAGAAACAGGCTAGTGATGCTAACAGGCTAGTAGAGTAGAAAACTAGCAATATAAATGAGCTGTGGTTTTTGATGGAGGATACTATTTGGAATATGTTTAGCTGTAGCTGAAACAGAAATAATAGCCTATACTAAATGTTTTAAAAATGTATTCAGATAAACATCTGAAAAACACTTAATATCACACTTATATCAGAAAAAAATAGGCCCAATTGGTGTATGCACATGGAAATAGGCCAATAAATACAATTCTTGATGTTACTTTGTCTGAGCCTGATCACAAAAACAACATACAAACAAGTGTCTGTGGACATTTTTATATTTTAAGTGAACCTCAAAGAGCATATCAAAATAATCATATAAAAGATACATAATATGACACCTTTAAAAGTGGGTTATGTTTCTGTAATAAACGCTATTTCATCATTCTGTTGACTTCTATCATTCAGGTTTTTTTTCCACTCACACACATATTTCATATACCACACATATTTTTCAGTATGCATTTTTACTGACATCAATGTCACGGTTGCAGTTTTGTGCTCTCTCCGGATTGTCTGTTTTCACGTGGGGTTGTCTTGTTTGATCGTTCACGTGTTATTGTTTTGGTGTTCTGGGTTGGTCACGTGTTATGATGTCACTCAGCTATTCTGATTACTCACCAGCTGAGAGTCATTACTATGTCTTTATATGGACACCGGTTCTATGTTTCTTTGTCAGTTCGTTACGTGTTTCACTTACCAGTCTATGTCCAGGTCTGCTGCAGTTCCGCTGGGTTTTGTTCGTGTCTGTCCGACCATCCTGTCTGGTGCCTTGTTCCAGTCGGAGGCGTCCTGTATATGTATCATTTGGACTTTGTCATTAAATCACCTTTCA
>CAIGQQ010030612.1:8482623-8502902 GCA_903798035.1 Danio albolineatus
ATTTTAAATAAAAAAAAATATAAAAAACTACAAAGAAGTACAAGCCACCCTAATGCTTTTCATATTCTCTCCACTCTACTAATTTCCATTTGCTTTTCATTAAAATTTTAGGATTCTCAAAAATAAACTTGTGTAAGCAAACAAATATAATTTCAAGCAGTTAAGCATGACCATTTAAATTATATATGTAAGCCTTATTTATTATACATCACACCTTATATATTTTGCCATTTGAATGCTCTTGGCCTCTGAAGTGAAGAGTTCTACCATGAGTGCAAGGTGTTTTCATAACTGCAACAATGTGATCATTTAGTCATGCAGTTCTTCAGCCGTTCACAAATCTGTTGTGTACATTTTTAATGAGACATTCTTAAAATAGCTGCTGAGCACAAACTGCTCACCCAAACAGTTTAAGTTTAGCTTTTTTTTTCTTTAGCTTAAAAAGTACTTGAACTTACTGTGAGAAATACAGTTAATTTTTTTTTCAATAACATTTTAAAACAGCATTTTCTGGCTAAATTGATATCGTATTCATTAGTTAATTTGCTTTTTGCATTTAAAACAACTAATTTTTGTATTTGTTTTAGATGTATTTAGACTAAATTAATATAAAAATAATATTAGTATTATTTGATCATTCAAATTCTGAACCTGAATATTATTTGACTGCCCCGAAAACACTTAATAACTGTTTATTTCACTTTTATCTGTGATTAAGTTGTTTTTTTGACATTTTTATAAAGGATTCACTTCCCTACATAATCATTCCACTCAATCTAAATTAATAAATTCTTTCTAAATAGCAGTTTTCAAGTCATCAGGTGAAATTGTATTTACAGTTGAAGTCAGAATTATTAGCCCCCCTTTGAATTTTGTTTTCTTTTTTAAATATTTCCCAAATGATGTTTAACAGAGTAAGGAAATTTTCACAGTATGTCTGATAATATTTATTCTACTGGAGAATGTCTTGTTTTATTTTGGCTAGAATAAAAACAGTTTTAATTTAAAAAAAAAAAAAACAAAAAAAAAAACAATATAAGGTCAAAATTATTAGCCCCTTTAAGCAATTTTTTTTCAATAGTCAACAAAACAAACCATCATTATACAATAACTTGCATTTTTACCCTAACCTGTCTAGTTAACCTAATTAAACTAATTAAGCCTTTAAATGCCATTTTAAGCTGTATAGAAGTGTCTTGAAAAATATCTAGTAAAATATTATTTACTGTAACCATGGCAAAGATAAAAAAAATAATTCTGACTTCAACTGTAGAAAAAAACAAACAAAAAAAAAACAAAGTAATATTATTCCAATATTGTGCAGCCCTACTCCAAATAGCCACAAAATGAATATTCACAATGCTATTAAATGACTTTTTTCAAATATTAACTGCATGTTATGTTAGATGTGAGCAAAGTGAATGTTAATGTAAAAAATTTAATGAAATAATTAAAACGATATATCAAGCTTTTAAATTAAAGTTAAATCCCCATCAGCACACCTGAAGTCTCTTATCTCTGTTATAAAACAACTACCATGCACGAAACAAATATTAGTCAGAATTATAAGTATTTATGTTTCATTATAGTCTTTCAATTCTATCTCAATGAGATTGTTTTTGCACTCAGCAAAAATATAAAAATAAAACGCAGCAAAACAGTACCTGAATTTACAGAGGAAAAAACTAGTTTTATCTTTCTCCCCAGTAAAGCTTTTGACATAATGATGTGAATGTGATGCCCATGAGGAGGTTGTTCATGATGATGATGATGTTCATAATGATGATGGTGGAACTTACAAAGAGGGCAAAGGAGTTGAGGAAAAAAAAGTGAAGGAATATGATGTTGATGGTGATGATGACAGCAGTGATTATGACAGTGGAAAATGTCTCATGCAGAGACGGAAACAACCATTTGCCTGTGAGCAATGCAAATCTCAAAGAGTGTTTTCCACAGTAACCTCCATTTCTCATTGATCAAGCATTGAGCTCTTCTCCATGCGCAGTCATTAGGAGCAGACAGAGACGGTAATGTAGAAAGACTGAAGACGGATGTGGGTGTCAGGCTGAAGTGCTGGAGACCTCCTGCGTACCAGCTAGTTTTCTCTCTATAAGCGGCTGATGTTGCGGTTATGGATGCTGATTTTTAGTCGCAGTGTTGGGAAGGTTCATTTTTAGTTTGGGAAGCTACAAAACACTCATCATTCAAACGGCTTTAGTCTGGATACTCTTCTAACCCTTGTGCTTCTGACGGCAGAGAACTAGCAGAGATGAAACCCGACTGTTGCATCACCCTCTCTTGGCTTAATAATACTTCTCAAAAACTACACTGGCTTATGAACATTTGAAGGTGTGCATTTATTTATAGATAAACACACCGCTAAAGTAGTTCCAGGCAGGTTTTTAACACATTATAGTTCCACATCTCTATGGCAAAATGATTTCCTTTAATTCAACATTCAACAGTCAAACACAAAGGCCTAAAAACAAAGCTTAGGACAAAATGTAAAAATAAAAAAAAAAGTTTTGTTTTCAGTTTTTAATGTAATCTGTAAACTGGGGAAAATGGTATTTGTCACAGAAGGGACCTGACAACGATGGGGAGTATGAACAGTTTATTGAAATGGATAGCAGTGGATAAGGCAACAGGAACAGAGGATACCATACACAGAGGGAACCACAATAACCAGACACAGGACCAGTGTAAGGTCCAGCCAATTAGTCCAACGGCGGTGTCTACTAATGGACGAAGGTTCACTGCCTGTTCGGTCTTTCCAATGCACAATGTTGATTTACTTCAAGCTTAACTCATATCTGACACCAATTTTAGTATGAGGTGGTTTACAAGATTAATATGTTTATCCTCATTTTATCTGACTCCAATTTTATAATTTATATTACTTTATTAATTTAGCAGTTTATGAGATATTTTGGAATATATTTGAATAATCTTATAACTCCTACCGATTTTTCCTATGTACAATTTAATTAATGTCGAGACAATAATCAGAGGTCAAATGCTAGTACCATGTAAGATGTGCTGCCCCTTTCAGTTTGCTACATACTAATGCATTAACCCTAGCCCCTATAGTACTTTTACGCTTATTATACTCATTTGTTGCGAATCTATGTCACTTTACGCCAGCTGTAATGTATTATGACAGGGGTGTCCAAAGTTTTTTGGCCGAGGGCCAGATGCAAAAAACAACACGTTGTCCCGGGCCAAATTTTACAATTTCACAGAAGGACATATCTATCTATGTGTGTGTGTATCTATCTATCTATGTTATCTTTCAAAAACTGAAAATGTCAAAAGAAGTGGCTCAGAAAAAGGTCTCCTATTGAAGCTTCATTGTTCATTTGTGTATCATAAAACAGCATTATAATGCCTCTTAGTCGCTGACATTATCTTCAGCAGTAATGCTGCAAAAACTCGAATGCTTCTCACTAAGGGCTGTTATGCTATTGAGGGAGAAATTGTCACTAACGAGTGGGGCTTTGTCAATTAAAGTGTTTCTGCAGAACATTTTTATCAAGTGTGATTCTAAAAAATGTAATTAATTATTTTTTACCAGGCTATTTTCACACGCTGTTGTATAAAAGTGATTTTGCATGATAGGTCCCCATTAACTATATATTTGATTAGATCTATGAACTATAGAAGAACCACTGTATAAATCTGATGCAAACACATTTATTAAGTCAGTTAATTTAAATAAATTTGTAAATCATCCTATTTTAAAACAAATAAAATTAAAATTGCAATAGAATAATTTAAATAATGCTTTACATTGATATATATATATATATATAAATCAAGGCAACTGATTTAAGATATTTACATTTTAAAAACAGGCTTTTGAATTACACTTTTTTTGATGTTATTGTTTATTTAATTATATATTTTCAAAGGAACCCCTGTAGTGCCATAACGAGCCCCTGCTTGGGAAACCCTCTTCCCTGATAAACTAATAATTGTCACACCACATGCCAAGCTTCAGAAAATGAGCTTATTACTCAAAAATGTCAAGGCTTTTAAGAAGATTCTAGATACGCAAAGACTTTCAGTTAAATCATCTGTCATGGTTGAGAATGTTTTCCCAGCTATTTTCTCAGTGGTTTTGTTGTTAATGATGGTGTCATTTCACCATGAGCCAAGCAATCCAGTTTTTAAATATCAAGCTACATGACAGACTCTTTAATATGTCTGCCTATTTGCAATCCTTCTAATAAAAAAAAATTACAATAAAATAATTGTATTTAATGCATATGAATAATCCAGCCAGGATACCTGTTTGCCAGACTATGGAATTTTCCAGAAGCACTTCTTTGCAGATCAGTTCGGTGATGCTAATAGCACAGAAATAAACACTCCAGTTTTACATTTCCTTTTAACAAATCGTAAAGAATATTTTGTTGGTGAACTTGCGGAAAAGACATACTGATGAAGTAGAACAGGAAATACACAAAGGTGTCGTCTCTCTTGAAAAATATATTTAAGTAGAAGCCATAGATCAGAGACTCTCCAAAGAGACCACGAACATTAATCAGACGCCAAAAATAGAGAAGTGTACAATAGTGTGTACATGGACTTCTTAACACCCAAAGGAGAAAGAAAGAGCTCTCTTCCAAACACTGAATCATTTTCAGGACTAGTAAGCTGATCTGCTGTCTGCTGCTTGGTGCCTGCACTCTTAAAACAAACGGTTCTATATAGAACCAAAAACGGTTCTATCGAGCGCTTCATATATGGAACCCCAAAAAGGTTCTATATAGAACCATTTTAAGGGTTCATTAAATAGAACCCCAAATGGTTCTTTGAATTCAAGTTAGATGGTTCTATTTAGAACCATTTAAGGTTTCTTTTTTTATTATTGAATTATTGTTACTTATTAATGAATAAAAAATAAAACCAATCCAGACAATTCAAATTGTTTAAATTTATTCAATTCATTATACAAAATATTTTTTAAAATATTTAAAATTGCACCTCTGCATACTTTGCATTGGACAGCAGATCTACCTTAACAGTTTAATGGCATTTTACAATGTAATTGAAATGATTTCACTTTTCTAAGCTTTTTTACTGTTTGAACAAATACAGTGCTTCACTTTTACACGTCTAAAATGAAGAGAAATATATCACAATGCAGATAGAAACAGTACACAAACAATCAAAACATCTATTAAATAACACTACAATTTCAAAAAGTGGATGGTACCTGCATGTATTGGTCATCACAACATCCATTTTTATACATAATTTAATAAAAAAACATTACTAAAACATTGCAAAATGATTAGACAAAACACTGCAAACAGCCATTCCACAACCTGTAGCATGTCCATGTCTGTCAGCCTCTCTTATAAGGTAAATAGTTTTGTCCATGGGTGGCACAGTGGCTCACTGGTTAGAACTGTCACCTCACAGCAAGCAGGTCACTGGTTCGAGTCCCGACTGGGCCAGTTGTCATTTCTGTGTGGAGTTTGCAAGTTCTCCCAGTGTTCTTGTGGGTTTCCTCTGGGTGCTCCGGTTGACCCCACAGTCCAAAAGCATGTGTACGGTATAGGTGAATTGGCCATAGTGAGTGAATGTGTGTAGATCTATGAGAGAGTATATGGGTGTTTCCAAGTGCTGGGTTGTGGCTGGAAAGGGCAGATTAGTTGGTGATTCACTCCACTGTGGTGCCTCTGATAAATGAGGAAGTTGAAGGATAGCGAGTGAGTGTTGTCCATTGTAATGTTGACACTTCAAGCCTTGGTGGAATCAGGAGAGCTGCTGAATCCTGGATGGTGTAGGACCTTTGGATTTCTGTAAAACAATATTTTAATGTTGAGTACTTTTAACCAATTAACATAAGTCATCAAATAGAATTACAGTTATAATTAATACAATTAAAGTGTGTGTGTGTGTGTGTGTTTGGGGCAAATAGTATGTAGTATAGGGTGTAGTTACCTTCTGCGGTTTCCGCTGCTGGTCCAATGAAACTGTCATGGAGCACTTCCTTCTTTCCGTCCCTTTTTGGGCCATTTCTTTTAAAGATGTTTCTGTGTTCTTCACCAAGTTTTCTAAGCAGCATCCTAAATGCAAAAAACATTTTGGTTACTTCATGTGTAAGTTTCCAAATGACATATTTTCAGCAATACAAGTTTCTTAAAGTCATCATGGACGCAAAACTATTTGGCACACAATGTAACAGTGTTTACTCACAAGCTGTGGCACTCCAAGAAGAAAAAAACTGCTCCATTAGTTCTGCAAACCCCTCCATAATCTGTGCTCTGGAAAAGGGTGTTCATTCGGTTCTTGACTTATGAATATCTGGTGTCGCATTCCAGGTCCATCACAATCTGAGGTAGAAAGACAGCATTTTAGAGTGTGTAAATATGAATTTAAACCACAGAATTAATCTACCTTTGGCATCAAATGTATTGAACTGAACTTGCCTTGTGTTAAGTTCCTCAGAGTACAGTTCACTTCCTTTTCATCCCATTAATTTGTTTCATTTTGCAAGATGATAGATGAGCTCACCACTGAAATCCTTTCATTTTTAAATTTGTTTTGCAGACATTCCAACAAGGTATCCTGTAGGCAAATTTACACTTTCTTTTAAAACATATTTTTTCTTTGCAGGACTTTTTAATAAGCAATGACCTTAATATTCTCACTGTACAAACAGCAGCAATAAGTAATAGAACATTTTTGTGATAAATATATTATTTCAGTACACAACAACCAAGTCTGACATATGCATGTTATAATATACAATATTTACCAGGTGTCCTTGTTGATGATAATTGTGTCACAATTATGGATGTAACGCATGTCCTTCTTTAAGCTGGGATCCTTCCTCTTCAAAGCTACTTGTGTCCTGCAGCCCAGGTTACAATACAATGTTAAAGTCTTTTATAATATTCATTTCATAATACTTAATACAGTTTGTTTAGAATTAAAAGCAATAATACATACCGAGCACAAGATTTACGATGCAGTTCAGTGTCCAGGCTGTTTGAAGAAAAGAAAGATATACATTAAAATATGAATTTTAAACTTACTTAGCACAATATATACATATATGTAGCCTATATTTAACAAGGTTCAACATTTCACAATACATTTAGCCTGCATGTTTGTATGTCCTTCATAAATAACACCTGATCTTTAATCTATGGATTATTAAAATATGTTTTGGCTTTGAAAGGTTTTAATAATACCCTTAGCAATTATTACTATAGCGCGTGCATAGACTCGGGCGGGCGCGTGCATAGACTCGGGCGGGCGCGTGCATAGACTCGGGCGGGCGCGAGCGCGGCATGTTCCCTTGAGGTTTTAATGCAGACTAGCCGGCGTGTACACTACTTTACAGAGTTTAGCCCGAGTTAAACTGGGCTAAACTCACACACGAGCAAGCTGGAAGTACTCGTTTGTTCAAGGTTGGAGATAAAAACTGCACGAAAGCGGAAATCGGCTCATATGAAGTTACCATTAAAAGAGCGTGCACGCGCTTCACGCTGCCACTCGGAGCTCGACTTCAAATAACGCACCTGTTTTATTGTTATTGATGTTTTAATTAATACTGACAAACAAATAAAGTGAAACTGTAACTTATTTCGAACAAAAAGCAGAGCAAAGTCAGCTTGACACAGATTCCTGAACCGAAGGCTGACGACAGAAATCCATCAGAAAGTTACAAGCACAGTATTAATCCATATTAACGTTACCCCTTATTCAGTCTGTCACCATATAACACAAGGGAAGAGAAACATTACCCCGTAATACAAAATATTTCCTTATTATAGTTTTAAAAGAGTAATAACGTACCTGAATGATGGAGCTGCAAAAGCGGAGTTCTCCTTTTCAAAAATTAACCGTCACTCTCCAGGCTCGTCACCAGCAGTCCACAAATGAATGACGTCACCAGAGGGCTTTTTCATGATTATTAGTTTAAAATAATTTATTAAACCATAACAACACACTGTACAGTCTGAATAAACTGGTTATTTAATTAATTTTACAAAATAATTTGTCAAAAAATTTAAATATTAAGCATATATAAATATTAGTTATATGGTAATGTACAAACCTGCATGAAACAAAAATCCCATCATACATTGATTAGGTTTTTGACCATAGCAGTCATTTTATTAGGTTTTGACTCAAATAGCTTTGTCTCTCTGTGTTATAGCTTATTATTATTTATAATCTTTACTATATAATTATGTCATAAATCTCACATTATAGAACCATTTTAATCAAAAAGGTTCTTTGCACTCAAAGGGTTCTAAATAGAACCATTTTTTGGGTAAAAGGTTCTACTGGCCAAGTATAGAACCCTAGGGTTCTATATAGAACCTCAAGGAACCTTTTTTTTTAAGAGTGTGCATAGCAGTCTAACTTGGAACAATTTAAATGACTGATTTGGAACACTCTACAGGGAAGTCCAACCATTATACAAATTTCACACATTGCATTCAATACAATCCAGCTGTAACATGTTGCTAATTTTTAAACATGATCATTGTAAAAGAATAAACAAATGAGGGCGCCACGGTGGCGTAGTGAGTTGCACGTTTGCCTCACAGCAAGAAGGTCCTGGTTCGAGTCTCGGCTGGGTCAGTTGGCATTTCTGTGTGGAGTTTGCATGTTCTCCCTGTGGTTGCGTGGGTTTCCTCCGGATGCTCCGGTTTCCCCCACAAGTCCAAAGACATGTGGTATAGGTAAATTTGGTAGGCTAAATTGTCCGTAGTGTATGAGTGTGAATGAGTGTGTATGGATGTTTAAAACAATATGCTGTGTAAAACAAATGCTGGATAAGTTGACGGTTCATTCCGCTGTGGCGACCCCAGATAATAAAGGGACTAAGCCAAAAAGAAAATGAATGAATGAATGAATGAATAAACAAATGTAATACATGCTGATGAATTTGCTAAGCATACAAGGCAATCATAATGTGAGTGATAAGTCCCTGTGAATCAAGGGTTAGTATCAATATTCAAACTGACACCAAACAACTAGCACCTATGCATTCCAACTGTTGTTGCCTCGCGTTTAATTGCGTCTGGACCAAAAAGCTGTGCATGAATACACCAATTGAACAAAAGCTGACTCAGAGCCACATTCTACACCTGCGCAAGAAGACGTGTTTTTCTGCTTCTCGCCAGCAGTAGAAATAAAAAGTTCTTAATTTTATTTATTTATTCTGTAGCAGAAATGACTTCTGTTTTTTAGCAGAATGTTTGCATATTTCCTTTTTAATTCTTTACATTTTAAAATTAACTTCAAGATAAGTATTGGTTCATTAGTTCCTTCATAAAATAGCAATTTAGTCATTTTTTGCAAGTGTTTTACAAAATATTCCTCTCGGTATATAAAAAGGTATATCAGTTTTCTGTGTGTTAAGGGTATTAATGTTTTTCTTTTCTTACTGCATCCATACACTGTAAAATGGCAAAGACTATGGGTAAATGGACAGGTCCGCACATTGCTCCATAATAATTTTTTGAAAATGAGACATATTTATGATCATATTTATTTTAGCTACCTTTAGGAACAATCTTCGCATCAGGAGAGCTCTTAAAAAGCTGCCTACGTAGGGAGCTGTCAGACAACACATGGCGAATAACTGCTCAGTGACTCTGTGGGGAGTGAGCACTTTGGAAAAAAGTCTGGAAATATGCTGCAGCATTGTTGTCGTTAGAAAATTGAGTTTATTTGTAGTGACACCTTAATGTTCAACTGATAAAGAGAAAATCCGTAGGCAAGACTCGCCTCAGCCGGGGCTGTTAGAGGAGCTGATGGAGAAGTGAATTTGAAAACCGACATGGCAAGCTTGAGTGGCCTTAACACAAGGCAAATCAATTCCTCAATAGGCCATTAGAGGATGATAAGCCCTGTCTCAATTGTGCAGTTTAAGTGAATAAAAACTTGTTTAGCTGTCACCTGTCAGGTTTGCTTCATGTGCCTGATTCCTAAACTTGATTAACGGCTGGAAATTAGCAAATCAAAGTGTCAGTGTTGCCTTATCTCTAAGAGAGTGTCTTCGCTTCAGCATATAGAATGAGCCAAAGAGCTGGAACTGGGTTTGATCTTGTCTCATTACTTATGTCTCCAGTGAGAAATGTAGTGCGGATGACGATGGTATACCAGTATCCTATTAGCATGTCATGCACTCCGACCATATATATCAAAGCCATGTTACACCCCGTGAGCATTTCCCTCTCCTTCCTGCGGCTGATCTCAGAGCTCAGTAACATCCCAGAGATTATCCGCTTTATAATGATAGGATCACACGGCTTGGAAGGAACTTCAGAGGTCCCAGTGTCAACAAAACAGTCCATAAAAGTTTTTAATAACTATTGTTTGCTATGTTAATGTCCTTTCTGTCACCTCAGCTGGCTAGTTACACAAATTAAGTACTTCAGGAAAGATAGTCTTTAAAATAATAATGTTCCAGTAAAACTTTGTTTTTAAGTCAATGTACAAAATTCTTATTGAATGTCATAATTTGGATCATATTGTACTGTTAACTGCAGACTTGGTATCATTTTAAATATTGAATTACTAACTGGAGACTTACCCTTATTATTTCAATTGAATCAGTAAATCATTTACCGGAGGCTTGCTCTGACCAAATGATTCAAATCGTTGCAAAGTTAACTGAAGACTTAGAGTGCGTTCCATTTGGAAGGGCTCATCCCTATGCCCTAAGCCCTTGGAAAGGTTTACCCTCCAGATCGGCAGCTTTGAAGGGATAAAGGCACAGGGATGAATCCTTTTGAATGAAATGCACTGTTTGACACTTAACTTCTTTGTGTAAAGAATCATGGAGGGCCGAATGGTCCATTTAGTTGTACCTTTTGAAATCCTTCATTCCGAAGGGCCTTTAAAATGGCTAGTTTTGAACACTTCAGTTGGAAATATACTTCAATTTGGCAGCCATGATTTTTTTGATTTTGAAGTGCACTTTGTGGGGTAATATATCCCATTTGGAATACACCATTGCTCTTGCTGTTTCATATGAATCAGTGAATCATTAGATTAAACTAGAGACTCACTCTGACTGTTTGAATCTGTGTATCATTAACTGGAGACCCACTCTGAAAAAGCCTAATCGTTAGCTTGGGACCCGCTCTGATCATCAACTGGAGACTCAAATAATCTGTCTAAATAATTTGAATCAGTGAATCACTAACAGGAGACTTGCTCTGACTAGACCTTTTGAATCAGTAACTTGTTCACTGGAGACTCCTTCTGAGCAGACCATTTGCATCTGTAAATCATTATCCTGAGGCTCACTATGACCAGACAATTTGAATCAGTGAATTGTACAAGCTTGGATCCTTCTCTGAATCTTTAACTCATCTGTCCAAATCATTTGAATCAGTGAATCATTACCTGGAGACTCGCTCTTAATGGATCTTTTGAATCAGTTTGCTGAAAATTTCATTTGACCAGATCATTTACATTTACATCATTGGATCATTAACTGGAGACTCGACTGCCCAGATCATTTGAATCATGGAATCAACTTGGATCATTTTTGTCAGTAAAGCATTAACAGGATGCTCCTCTGGCCAAATTCGGTTTAATTAGTTAACTGTAAAGAATCAGTTCATTCATAAATCAGACACTGATTTTACATTTCTGTGGAATAAAAATTTCCCCAGTTCAAAGTAACGTAAAAACAGGTTTTTATAAAATGTACATTGATATAGTAACTGTTGACCAGTTTTTGTTAGCATGACCCTGTGAGCCCTCTGGTTGTAGATGATGTAACTACATAATCTAAACCCCCAATAATCTCTGAGTAGAATTGGAAGATGAATGGAAATCCTAACGGATAGCGTTCTCCCTCTTCTTGGAGATGTGCGTTAAAGGAATGGGGGTGCACTAATTTAGATAGCAATGACTGAAATCACTTACATCAGCTTTAACAGATAAGAAAGATTGTGTTAATGATCTGCAATCAGGATTAAACGTTACAGCTCTCATGATCCCAGACAGAAGCGGAAAAACGCAGCCATTCAAACACCATTAGTCTAGTTGTGCAACAGAACGTGCAGATCAAAGTCCTCTTCTTTTCCAAATGACTCCATCCTAAGGCAGCTTACTTGTCACGAAGAAAATGTCACTGCCTTGTGGTGGTGAGAAGTCTGCTAAAATTTTGATTCACAAAGATTTAGCAGGAATAAATGTATGGAGATGAAAGTGAGCATACGTTTCCTTTCATATTGCTATCAAAGGCAAAAAAATCCATGGTTGAGTTAGAAGACGGACCCTTTTGAAACATTTGCAAAAAGACTGCCCATTGTTTTATGGTGGATTTATTCACTGGATCTCTCATTTGTTTCTGTACCTTCTTCATAGCCTGTGCTATTGCATAAGTCTCTAGTTCAGTTTTCTAATATTTGTGCTGGAATAGTACAGCATATCATTGTTGTATTATGCATCATTACGCATTATTTCTAGGGGCACAGTGCTCATTAAAGTCACTTTTTTATTGCTTTTACAATAAGCATCGTTGAGTGGTGAAATGGTGGAATCTTCTTTTTTAGCTAGTCTCGCTTTCATATGTTTGTTTTATAACTCAAGAGAGCCAAAATTATGTAAATGTTTCAAAAAAGGCTGTAGGATTTCTTCTGAATGTTCAAAAGAGACCAAACAAGAAAAAAAAAAAAAGAATGTTTGCAATTATTGTTGTGTTTGGGCATACCCGATTGTAAAAGAGTTATTTAAAGATGTACCTCAATTAAAAACCACACAGACTGTAAGAGGCTTTTTTTTAAACATAGACTGCGTTTTTGCACTTCATTGTAGCACTGTTCCACTGTTTTTTCTATCTAATCACCAGTGCTGGGTAGTAACTAATTACACGATTATGTAATTACATTTCAATAATTAAGTAATTCAATTATATTACATTTTAAAATATTCAGATTACACTTTTTTAATTATATAAATGTTTGCTTAGTATATGTTTTGTAGTGTGGGTAGCATAATGGCTTAGTGGTTAGCACTGTCGACTCACAGCAAGAAGGTCACTGGTTCGAGCCCCGGCTGGGCCAGTTGGCATTTCTGTGTGGAGTTTGCATGTTCTCCCCATGTTCATGTTGGTTTCCTCTGGGTGCTCCGGTTTCCCCCACAGTCTAAAGACGTGGTATAGGTGAATTGGTATAAATTAAATTAACTGTAGTGTATAAGTGTGTGTGAATGAGTGTGTATGAGTGTTTCTTTGTACTGGATCATGGCTGCAAAGGCATCCGCTGCATAAATCATATGCTGGAATAGTTGGCGGTTCTTTCTGCTGTGGCAACCTCTGAAATAGAGACTAAGTCGAAGGAAAAGGAATGAATGTTTTGTAGTCAATTATGGAATCTTTATTGTATCTATTGACATTAACTGTGAATTCTACAATTTTACAAAACTGTATAAAAACCTGAAAGACTTTGGTATTAATACACAGTAAAAAAATCTGTTATTTTACTTTTTTCGGCAGCTGGTGTGCCAAAACCTTACCTGACGTGATGTAATGCATTTAGAATAATGTCATAGAATGAAATGTATTTTCTTTCTCTTTGTATTTTTACAAATTAAGTGATTATTTAGGTAAAAAGTCATCTAAATTTAATCAAAAATGTAGTTACAGTGTTTTACATTACCTAAAATTTGTACTTTTTTATTAAATAGTATTTGTAATCTGTGATGGTCACGTTAAACACACGCTAGAAGAAAATGACATGCTGTAGTTGAAATTATGTTATCATACTAAATAAAACACTCTAGTGGGACATTAAAGATGCAATATGAAATATTTCGCTCTTTCAAAAAAAAAAATGCAATGATGATTGTTCAGTGTAATCTGAAATCCTGACAGGGACTTATTTTTCATTCTCACAGTTTTTATAAAAATAAAAAAAAACATAGAAAATATTATTTTACTTTGAAAAAATATGTATGTATATCTTTATCTTTGTCCTTATTGTTATCGTCCTTGGTATAAACAGTCCTTATGGTAGTTTATAACAATCTTTGTGTTTTTAAAAGTCGCTGGTGACTTTATATGGTATTTTATGGTGTTGTATTCATACAGTCACATTAGAAAGATCCATTTATGCTCCAATGAGGATTATGTATTTGAGTGAGTGTGTGTGTGTGTGTGTGTGTGTGCGTGTGTGTGTGTGTGTGTGTGTGTGTGTGTGTGTGTGTGTGTGTGTGTGTGTGTGAGTCATTAAAATTTTTTGCCAATTAGGTCAAATGAATAATAGTTCAAAGTTATGGTTTCTCATAATCTCATGATTGGGTTGCATACTTATCAATTGATATTGCGGATGTGCGATCCACCAGTTTAAAATGATATTAGGATATTTCAATTTGTTAAAAGTGCTGGCCAAGAGTTTAACATTTCGCCAGCATATCGTCAAATGCTAGTCTTTCTTGCATAATACATAATTTATTTTTATTTTTTGCATATATGTAGATCCACAAATGTCATTTTTAGTTCACTTGGAGACCAATGTACATTAAAAATAGCATCTTTCCTTAGCAATTTGGAGGTATTATCTTCCCTTCACACCTGCACATTACAGTGTACATTTGATTTAGCCAACTTAAAACACCACTAACAAAACATAACATGACATGACATGACATGACATGACATGACATATAAGCTGATTCTGAAGTTGTGGTTTAGTTCTCAAATTCTGCCTGCCTTTCATTCCTTCACCTTGCGTGCAATAGCCATTTGTGAAACAGACGATAAACAACCTCTCATCGCCGTCAGTTAAACTTGACCAGATGTTCTCTGCAGATGTTTTGCATTCTGTCCTGTGGCGGGACTCAAACCGACAACTTGGATTAGTGATGGACACACGAGCGAGGGGTTTCCCTGTCATTTGTTATGCAGATAAAGAACTGGCAACCACGTCTCGCATCCCTCATCCTCGCTTCCCCCTCACAGACGCACAGCAGCAGCAGCAGGTGGACTCCATTAAATAAGTCCGACTTCATAAAGCAGACAGACTCGCTCTGCAAAACGTTTCGACAGCACAAGCACATTAGGGCAGTTCCAGGTTGTGCCGATGGGATGCAGGATTAATCACAAGCAGTGCCATGAGCTAGCGCATGAGTATTCCTTAATACATCAGATGCTTCCCACTAAAAGTGTCGGTTTGATTTAGAGATAGTAAATATGATTTGCTCAGATGTGTTGGCGGAAAGCAGAGAGTCGCACATTTTGTCTGAGCAGTGGCCGGATATTATGATAAATGATTCAGAGTCTGTACCAAACATAGGAGACCGGAGAGGTGTACTTGCAGTGGTCCAGAAAAAAAACAATGTATGAAATAACTGCATCCCTGCTTTCATTTCACTTTAGTCACGCAAGTGTTTGAGTTTATCTTCAGAGGAGTTCTATTCATTTTCTCTGAGGAGGTTTGCTAATGTTGTATTTCCCTTAAAATCTGCCCCCTAGCTTATTTTCCTATTATCTTGCTAGCTATATGATAATAGGCAAAACTATTATTGAAAATTCGTTCACTTGGAAACCACACTCAAAGAACAATTTGTTTGCTGTTTGCTCAAACTACTTATTTAAAATGAGCTGAACCAACACAATTTTTAAGGGTTTTTTTGTGGGGACAACTTAATTGTTTTATGTTCCATCCACTTAAATTTGTAAAAACGAATTAGTTAACTTAATTAGTTAACTAAATTGTGTGCTACCCAGCATTTTTTTTTTACAGCGCATAAATGAAACCCTTCCTGTCTCTATGTAAGGTATTGAAAGCCAACATTGTGTCCAAAAATATTACACTGTAAAATTACTTACAAAATTTGTTTAAAACTGACTTCATGAGTCTGTTCTGTAGTATAAACCTGAAATGTATGAATTGAATGAATACATAATACAATTGATTTAGGGCCATGGTTTTGTTATCGGAGACAAAATCATGGCCAAAAATCAAATGTATTATTATTTAATGTGTTCATCGACAGCCGATTAATGGCTGTTGCAATAAAATTTTCCCTCCAATAAAATTCTGAAAGGGTCAGAAATTTTCAGACACTTTTCTTCAGTGTGACATTAGGGTGCGTGTCCATTGAAGTGCTGTTCTAAAAATGCTTAGCTGCACCTGCGAGCAATTTTCCAGTTGTCGGAGCTTTTAAAAAACTCGGAGCGCTCAGCTTGAGAGTAAAATACACACTTCGCACCTCCCTATGTGGTCGCTGTTTTAAACTCCATTGTCAAAAACAACAAAAAAGAAACACGCTTGCATTTCTGCTGTGCAAAATGCTCCAGGGAAACCTTCCTTTAGCATCAAATGAAGAACCATAGAGAAATGAACCTGATGAGCTATTTCACAATTAACTATTAAGGCATGTTATGAGTAAAATGAGCACTACAGATTGTTTATGCTTACTGTGAATGAGTTTCCAGAATGTTACTGAACATGTCATGAATTGATGACAATTAGTTTGGCGTGTCTTTTCAGTTGTTCTGTCTTACATTATGACTACTCAGATCTTAGTTTGACATGGGGATCATGTTTGTAAAGTGTGGCAGGCTACAATCATAAAGAGTTTTAGTTGTGTTGCTTAATTTACTGCCATTCACATCCTCCTCTATGGCCACATTAAATTGTAAAGTGTTTGGTGGATGCCGATTTTAGAATCTCACTGAAAGTAGTTGTCATCTGTTCACTTTTACAATGCTCCAATCAGACGATTTCTAAGCTACTATAAATACCCTAGGTCAAGGCTATTCAACTGGCAGCCCACGGGCCGAACCCGGCCCCCGAGACAATTTGTTCTGGCCCTCCAATTAGTGTGACCAAGACTTCAGAAACAAATTTAGTTCAGTCAAAAAACGGCTGCTATAGTTATAAAGAGACGTGCGTCTGTTCAATACAGCACGAGCTGCAGTTGAAGGCTGCGCAGAGCTTGAGCATGAGTCACCTGATATTAAGCGAGTGGTGCGGGCATCTGAAAACATTTGGGTATGTTTGTAGAAAAGGCCTTTTGTACAATGCACTGATATCGCTGTTAGGGATGCCGCGATTCGCTGATTTCACTGCACTTTAATTCGTCACGGTTAATTAGTCGTAAAGGCTTCTCAATTGTGCGCTTCTGTTGCACAGAGCGAAACTGCTGCAATTAAACAAATTTACACCACCTGTGCGTTAGTTTAAAGTTCCGAGCTTGTACATCGAGGCCAATACGCCCGCACACTGAATTAACTATAGCGGCGCGCCGTTCGAATATCACATCCTTTCCGCACGCAAGTTTGTTATTTCCGGGCGCACGTAGTAGAAAACATCGCAGTGAGGTTGTGCGTGGCTTTCAGTGCAATGTAACGGCTCCTGTACCTTTATTTATGAGAGTGTATGAACACAGATGATAACAAAAGTTAATCTAAATACTTAGGCCTACCTAATATAAAGCTTAAATTTACATTTGACGTGATAACCGTGTAATTATGATTATTCTTTAGACTATAATCATACAACCAAAAACTATTATTGATGCATCCATAATTGTTATGCAGTTCAAAACATATGAATGTGTTTGTATGTAGAAAAAGCCCACTTAAACAATGCACTGCTTTTGTTGTGCTTTGGAATAAAACATTTGAATATTTGTTAAAAAAAAAAAAGCCACATTGTACAATGCACTGATATTAAGTAGTTTCAAAATACAATATATTAACATTTTAATGTAGAAACAGCCAACGTAGGTGTCTTAAGGAGCAAAAATGCAACATATGCAGTTGTGTCCTCAATCAATTTGTTTTGAAGACCACTCCGTATCAGCCAGCTACTGCTACAACCACCACCACCAACAACAACAACAACAACAACAACAACTGCTTCAAAACAACAACTACATCTTCAACTATGCATCTCCAAGATAATACATCTCCTAAAATCTCAAGATGCCGACGATCCAAGCCATTGCAATGAAGCCGAATTCCCACCACTCTCCTGGCGGAGCACCCATAGTAACGTACATAGCATGCTTTAAGGGGAAGCCTTGTTAAATTACTACTTTCCAACAAAGACTAAACATTTTATAAATCTTTTGAAAGACGAGACTCGCATGACTAGAATGATTCAAACTAAAGAACTTACCTCTCAAGCCTCCCGCCTGTCCACAGATCCATAACATTTTGAACAGCTTGAAATAATTTGACTGCAAGGGTCCAGGCTATCCAATGCTTAAAACAATAGTTCACAACATATTCATACGTTGATAAACATCCATGGAATGCACTGCAGTCATCCAAACTCGCTGAAGTGTGCTCAGTAGAGTAGCATCTTTCTCACAAAAACACTAGTGATTTTTGGTTAACAAAATGGCCGCCGACCTTTGGCACTTTTGATTGTCATGCCATTGAGCCAATAGCTAAAAGAAATGTCACTTTAGGAGCTCTCTTGAAATTTATTAATGGACTTAGTTGCAAAGACTTTGTGAATGAATTGGGCCAGATATGCTTGTAATTTAATCACAAACCCAATGTTATTTAATCATGGATTAAAGTAAAGCCCATAACAAACATTCCATTTACATAGTTTATACTAAGTGGTGACATCGTTTTTATAGTTTAGGACTTGATGTTGGCAGTGCATATATTTAATAAAAATTACTTAATTAATTAATTAAAATTAAAATTAAATATATAATAAATAATTAAATAATTAAATACATATATTTAATGTATTTAAATAATCCCCTCAATCCCCAGCTCTAACTCCTGCAGGAGTTACTAAAACGAGCTTCGACTCCTCGCAGGAGTCTCGCCCCGGCCACCTCCTGCAGAAGTCTCCATCGCCCTCTCCCTTTCCCAGACTCCAGCAGGAGAAATGCCCCCCTCAGCTCTGACTCCCACAGGAGTTACCCCAAACTTCGACTCCCGCAGGAGTCATTCATTGTCCCTCCCCGGCCCTCATATATAATGTTGTTATATGCCGCTGTAGTTCTAATGTTAACCTAGATGTGCATGAAAATTCTAGTAGTTCCGCAGTTTATAAAATTCTCATATCAGGCACCAACGACCATGCCATGTTAAAAGTCACATTTGAGCTTCAGCAGATTGTGTTAACCACATTAACATGTTTCAATGCATTGTAATTGGCTGATTAGAAATTTGCATTAACAAGCAGCTCATCAGATGAATCTCAAAAAGTAAATTTACTCTAGCCTGTTTAGCGCTCTGGGATTTTTTTGATTCTGTCTGAAGTCTCTAAAAGTGAACTACAGACTTATTTTTAACTCTAACATTTCAGTTATATATAATTGCTACATCTTGATATTTATTTTTTTATTCTCAAAGTTTTAGACCTCTCAAAGTCATTTGAAAGTCTCATTTATTTCAGCCTGTTTTATTATTCACTTAACCAGCTCAACCTTCTAGGACACTGACCCACCAAGACGCTCCCACCGCAGTAATAATTACACAGATCTATGCCAATCAGCATAAAATGAAAGGCATCCTGTGTTGATGGTCGTTACTCAGACAGTGTTTAGAAAAAATACGATAGCATAATCTGTGATCAAAATCTAGTGACACATTCAGGTGTCTGATGTTTTTCTGATTGATAGATTATATTTGGATCCCTACACACAGACAATGCACATTTGTTCAGCCATCATTCTCTGGAGGTGAAAGGATGTTGCTTTGGCACTTTAATTAAGACATGGAGACGTCCCTCGGAGACATGTGATTAAGTGACAAACTATAATCACTTCCTGATTACCCTCATCTTTCCTCCTCTTGTGTTCTTTTTTGTGTTATTTTGCAGTTTTTGTCACAGCTCATTAGAAACGCCACAAAATTAGCATGCTGCCGCACAATGGCCACCATTGTTAATAATCACAAATTAATGTGCTGTCGCGTGTAAGTCACTGTCATTTGTTTCCACCCTTCCGGTAATGAGTATGCGTTTTCACATTGGGTTTGCTGGAGTCTTACCCTGCAGGGATGTTCAGCTGTGTCATCAGGGGGTAAAATATACAGTGCTGTGAGAACATATCTGTTCCAGTCATGGCAGGACTAAAGGACCACTTTTGTCAAAATAACACAAGGCAGAGTGCAACATGATTCACTGAATTCACTGTGCTTATGAAGAAAAAAAACTGAGGGACACTTTTCAGACAGTCCATCTATAGTCATTTCCAGAGTTTTTAGCTGCTAGCATAATATTTTAATTGGATAGATAGATAGATAGATAGATAGATAGATAGATCGATAGATCGATAGATAGATAGATAGATAGATAGATAGA
>CAIGQQ010030612.1:8505163-8558261 GCA_903798035.1 Danio albolineatus
TGTGTGTGTGTGTGTGTGTGTGTGTGTGTGTGTGTGTGTGTGTGTGTTTGATTCACTCAAACTAATTTGTTTCAATACATAATTCATTTAAGAAAACATAGGAATATATGAAGGGCAGTCAGAAGCTAAATTCTTCGACTATATTTTTATGTGACATGATTGAATTTGGTGTTGTAAGAATTGGCTATGTCTCTCCATGATAATAAACCCTGAAAATTGTTATGGAATTCCACGAGACAAGACCACGAGAATGGTCAAGCATTAAAACAATGAACAGGCTAATATAAGAAGATCAGAAGACCAGCTGTTCATCTGTTCTATTCAAATCATCCTGAGCTCTCTTCCTGACTGTATGTCTTTGCTCCATCAGAGTAGACCATTTACATCTCACATAAACTGTTCAAGGTTTTAACTTGGTGCATCTTGTAGTTTTATATTCATGTTTGGTATCATTTTAAATGTCTCTGTGTGATTGGTAAAGTGGTCTTAAGGTCATTGTAATATTTCACTGGTATTTGTTGAATTTGGTTTTAACTTTGATGAAATCTCTGCCAGATGCTCCCCCTCCAGAGGTGATTAACACATCAATACACTAGGCAAGGGTCACTGTGACGCCCTGTTGGGTATTTAAGGTAACGATGTTGTCTAGGCCAGTGGGATTCTGTAACCAGAAGACCCCGTTGCAAGGTACAAGTTTCTGGGCTCTGTCTCAGAGCTTGTATGTTGCAATGTCTTTCTACATGGCCAGGTATTAATCTTTAACTCTGTTGTACAATCTGAATTGGCTTATCTTGTATAATTATGTGAATTGGAATGGAAAATCTTTGCCTGACAAATAAATGTACAAATTCTTGTTTAAACTCTCATATTTCCTGACAATCACTGACTTAATATGATATAATCTAGTGGTTAGATCAAACTCTCTTTAGGTATGAGCATTCAAATTATAATAAATTGGAGTCAGATTAAATTCGGAGTTGGAAACTAAATTAAAATACGTTAAATATTTCTCTTCACATGTGCTAAAAGGCTTACATGCATTTAACTTCACCCATGCTGTTAGCTTCGTCGTTGGGCTAATACATGGATCCTTACAGTGTGGATGTAATTATGAAAACATTATACATTCTCCAATGTCATTGGTGATGTAACATCAAATATTGGTTGGCTGTAAGTAGATACAATGTAACTCGCTACGGTAACACTTTCTAATAACTACACACTATTAATCATCTACTAAGCATAAGCAAATAGAGAATTCATTATTTGTTCAGCATTAACTCTACATTAATAGACATCAGTAAGAAGTTTATACCTGCAGCTACAAATGCTCTATTCTTGACTTATAAGTACATGCATGATGTGCTTAATAACTGTCCTTTCATAATTTGTTACTGATTAATTTTTCATGACTAAATTAAGTATCACATTATTTACAAACCATTTTTATTTAAGAGTAGTTGGTGGTTTTTAAGATCAATCATAATGAGTTATTAAACGTTGGTTAAACTTGTAAAATCAACATTTATATATTGTATTATTCAGGCGTATAGTAATGGTTACTATGTATGTTAATAAATGCTTCATTATCTCAATTTCATCCATTTTTGTGACCTAATCTAAAATTAGGACTATTCATGCATCATCTCTTATAAATGACAATCAACAAAATTACTGTAAAGTTTAACCATTGCTGATTAACAGGAGTGTCAAAATACTACAAAGAAATAACAACAATATAATTTAACAATATATTATGATACAACATTTTAAAGTTATTCAGCGATGTATAAACTATACAGTAATTTTATTTTAGATAAGGTTGCAAAGATTTCTTTTTCATTTCATAAAGTTATCTATCCCTTTATTTTTTTTTATTTTTAAAATATTTCCCAAATTATGTTTAAAAGAGCAAGGATATTTTCACAGTTTGTCTGATAGTATTTTTTTTTGTCTGGAGAAAAGCTTATTTTTTTTTTATTTTGGAAAGAATAAAAGCTTTTTTTTTTTTTTTCAACAATTTTAAGGTCAAAATTATTAACCTCTTTAAGCTAATTGTTTTCAATTGTCTACAAAATAAACCATCATTATACAATAACTTGCCTAATTACCCTAACCTGCCTAGTTTAGCATAGTTAAGCCTTTAAATGTCACTTTAAGCTGTATAGAGGTGTCTTGAAAAAATATCTAGTCAAATATATTCCATTCTGTCATCATGGCAAAGGTAAAAGGAATCAGGAATGAGTTATTAAAACTATTATGTTTAGAAATGTGTTGAAAAACTCTTCTCTCAGTTAAACAGAAATTGGGGAAAAAATAAACGGGACTAATAATTCTGACTTCAACTGTATATTCAAGTTAATAGAAATTAATAAAGTAATTTATGTTCTTTTTTCATGTTTAGAATATAACTGAGCCTTTAATTGTCATTTATAAGGGATTTATAAAGCATAAATAGTCCTCACTTTAGATTAGATCACAAAACTGGATGGAGTTGAGTTAATAAAGCATTTATTAACATACAAATTATCTTATAGTATATACCTGAATAATAAGAATTAGAAATGTTGATTTGAATAGTTTATTAATCATTTACTAACTAATTCTGAATGATCTTAAAAACCCACCAACTATTCTTAAAAAACTGGTTTGTAAATAATGTGATATTTAGTTTAGTAATGAAAAATGAATCCTTAATAAAGTTTGAAAACACAATTATTAAGCACATTATTAATGTACTTTTAAGTCAAGAATAGAGCATTTGTAGATGCAGGTATAAACTGCTTACTAACTTTTATTATTGTAGTGTTAATGCTTAACAGATAATGAATTCATTATTTGCTAATGCTAAATAAATGATTCATAGTGTGTAGTTATTCTAAAGTGTTACCGGAATTATTTTTAATTTTTGAGTAATTTAATGTAATTGCCTTAAATTCTGTAAATAAATTTAACTGTTCTGTATAAATCAGTTCAGAGGAGCAGAGTAACTGTATTGTTTATATATTTTTCACCTAAAGACAGTAACATTTATCAAGATGATTGCAGATGCCCAAGCTAATAAATATAAAAGTAGAGCAAGGGGAAAATTTGTACTTAAAGGGATCATATTGATACCTTCAGTTCAGTTCAATAAACGGTATTGTCTTTCCCACAGGGGTTAGAAAACTGTAGACTCACACATAACCGCAAAACATAGATACACATACACAATTATTTTTTTAAAAATCTTATTTTAAAAAACAATAACAGGGGAATAAATGTCATCTTGTACTTAGCCTTTTCTGCTAAATTCTCTTTTTACCACCCACCAGATGCAAGTAATTTAAAGGAACCAAGTAAAGGATGTAGACTCTTTCACAATAGTGGAGGTTTTTCTTTTTGTCGCTAAATAAATCTAAGCTATATATTAGTGCATAGATGTGTCAAAAGTTGTACTGTTTAGTAATGTCACGATCACCAGCGATCTCTCCTCTGCCAGAGGTTCACACTTCCGGGAACTACAGATCAGCCAGTTAACGAACTACAACTCCAGTCATGCAACACACACACACACTCCTGCTCCATATCACAACTGATTGCACACACACCAGCGGAGGACCATCACGATTGATCACACACACTTCATAAGCAGCACATACACGCTCATTCATCGCAGCGACATTGTCTACTGTTATGTGTTTTCTGTTTGTGACTTTGCAACGTTTTTTTTTTTGTTCCAGTTTCTTCGGTGTTTTTTACTTCAACCTTATATTTTGATTATCCGTGTCTGCTATCTGCCTTGCGATCTCATGCCTGCTTTGACTTTGATTTTTTATTAAATAATTCTGCACTTGGATCCTCGCCTCCGTTGTATTCGTCACACCACCACCCTGACGTAACAAGTAATACTAATATGCACATCTATGGTATCAATAGCAATCCTTTAGGTACAACTGTGTATTTTTTGAAAGTGCCCCATGATAACTATACCTTTAGTGTGATTAAACTACATATCGAGTAATTAAATGACTCTTCAAACAGAGTAATTAGAAAATATTTTTAAGTAACTTATTCAAGACTGCATCACAGTAGGAAAAAAACAAAACAAAAAAAACCTTAAATTAAAACTTCCGTTTCATGTCAACTTTTAATGACCTATTTTACATCAGACCAGTCAGTTCTGTCAGTTCCCGAAAGATCGATCGAAGTGAATTTGTCGCTCTTTAATCCCATTAAACAAGTTTTTATATTGACTTGAAATAAACTTTTAGCACTTAAAAGGAGATTTTAATTTTAAATCCAATCACGTTCTCCATGTATACTCAATGAAACTACTTCCACCATATGCACAACGCTCACTGGTCAATTTCTGCGTCTCTTTTGATCTGAATTTCATTCCTATACCCAGAGCTTTCATGTAAGTCTCTTATGCCGCTAAAGCAAACATGAAGTGAGCAATTGATGAGTGATGTTTTATTGAGAGTGTTTGGCTCTGTGATATCCTGGCCTCTGTTCCATTTCCTGTTGAGTTTCTTTTTGACCTCGTTTTTCTCTCCCTCTGATACCTCACATCCATCTGTCTGTTTCTGTCAGAATCTTCTCGACATGAAACAAGCAGCGCTGGCACAAAGACGCCACGCTTGCTGAGACTCTCTTTCCATTTCCATCCCATTCCTGGCTTCTATACGACTATCAGTCAGGATTGTTTGGCGTAAGGGAAAATGAGTCCAAGTGGCACTTTAGGTGTAAACAGCAGCGGTGTAATTTGCTTATTCTTCTGGAAGCACATTGATTGATTGAAATTGTCACTATAATTAAGCAGGGAAAGTTGAAAATGACACCAAAGCGCAGCCTTTTGAAGCAGTTTCCCAAGGCACAGTTTGAAAGGTTCAGTTTCAAAACCTAGTGAGCCGCCAGTAGTGTTTATTTATGTTTCCAGCACAGAGTCTCCTCAGTAGTGTGTATGTTTTTGAGATGCATCGTTGTGATTGTACTGTCATAATGTTGGATGCCATTATTTTTTTTGGGTTGCATAACTGGGAATGTAATCACAAATGGAGATAAAATAAGATGTCGATCATTTTGGTGGCAGATTTCACATTGCAGAATGTAATGTATTCAAATGCTTTTCTGATTTTCACCAACATAATTCACTGGAAGATGGCAGTCAGTGTTTTGTATTTAAATCATTTATTTTAGCCACATCACTATGCAGCTGTAGTTTTTAATCATTTATTTTTTATGTTTTGTATTTTTACATTTAAAATGTAATTTGAGAGTTTTTGTTGTGTTTACTAATGTGATCTTCATTTATGTTTTTTTATATTTTTAGGCTTAAGTCTATAGTTCTTTTTTCAGTTTTTGTTTGTCATATTTGTATTTAATTTTATATTTTAATTTTAATATTATTGTTTAGCTTTTTGTAAATAGGCTATACGTTTTTACTTAATTCATACAGTTTCATTCATGGTACTCTGTTATTTTACCATTAATGTAAAGTGCTTTACATAAACAAGAATAAAAGAAAGAAAGAAAGAAAGAACCAAACAAACAAACAAAAAAAAATATTAAAATAATTTTAAAAGATTAAAACAGATTAAAACATATTAATATGTGTTTAAAAGGGTCACACAAGGGTTATAAAAGAATGTAAAAGAAAAGAAAGACTTAATTGTGTGATCTGTCAGACATAGCACAGTGCTCATTCAGTAAAGGCACAGCTAAACAGATGTTTTTTAAATCTTAATTTAAGTGTGTCTAATGTTGAGGAACATCTGATCATTTCTGGAAGCTGATTCCAGCAGTGGGGGACGAAGTAGCTGAAGGTGGATTCACCCTGCTTTTACTGAACTCTTGGAATTCCTAATTTACTTGATCCTAATGAGCTGATGTACCTGTTATGTTTTTATTCAGTGAGCATATCTGTAATGTATTGAGGTATAGGTCATTTAGTGATTTATACACAAGTAGTAATGCTTTAAAATCTATTCTGAATGTAACCGGGAGCCAGTGTAAAGACCATGAGGACCATTTGTGATGTACTCTGATTTCCTGTTTCTGGTCAGAATCCTGGCAGCAGCATTCTGGATAAGCTGCAACTGTTTGACTGTCTTTTTGGGAAGGCCAGTAAGGAGTCCATTACAGTAATCCACCCTGCTGGTCATAAAAGTATGAACAAGTTTCTTTAAGTCCTCACTGGGAACAAAGCATCTAATTCCTGCAATGTTTTTGAGATGATAGTATGCTGATTTATACATGTAATAAATCCATATTTATTTTATTTTAAAATACATAAAAGATAAACACTTGATCAAAATATAATGAAGCTAGAATTACCATTGTATATGAAAAGTGCTATATAAATAAACTTGCCTTGGTAAGTTGTAATAATTTTGTTGTATTTTTGTCATTTTAATAGTTTTTAATATAGTCTGTTTTATATTTCATTTTAAGTTTTTTTAATTATATTTTATTTGTTGTTTATTTAGTCATTCTATTTACAACATGTATCTACATTGACATTTATTTGATTTTGAGACCCAAGAATAGTTCCTTTATAGAGACCATCAAAATTAAGTGACAGCAGATATTAATTAGTCAGCCTACTAATACTCTAACGGCTGCTAGATGACACAAAGCTTCAAAGCTATTTAACAGAGCATCTAAAGGGGACCATCAAATAAAGTGTTACATTTACTTATTTGCTCATGCATGCTTCATTCTAATTTGCCAAGCAGTTTCTGTTGTTAAGCTGTTATCAGAATGTCATGCTGTTTGCTCAGGAATTTACCATCATCAGTCCTTGCAGTTGTATTTATTTATTTTATTTTCAATATTTACAATGTAATTTTAGAGTTTATGATTTTTAACATCAATATTAGGCCCTCATGATTTTACTTTTTCAGATTGCCTAAAGAACAATCCACCGTTGCCCAGTGACTTGATTAATTAACTGAACTTGCCTTTGTATCCAAATAACCAAGCCTTTAAAATGCATATTGTGTACTATCCTCATGGCAGGAAAAAAAGAGAAAAAATAGTTATTAGTAATTAGTTATTAAAACTATTATAGTAAAAAAATACTTTTCTCCTTTAAACGTCACTATATACAATACAACAATCTAAAACTTTTTAAAACAATTAAAACATTTTTTAAACAGTTTGATTCAACTTTATTTATCTTGATTTTAAATATTTATTAATATTTTTGAACATTTTTGTTTAAAAAAAGTTTGTCTAGATATATATGTTTTAGTTATAATTACAGTTTTAATGTTAATATTTAATATTTCTGTAAGATGTTTCATGTTTTCCTGTCTTTGATTTTGTAGTTTAGTCTTCTTAGCTGCATCCCAAATCGCATTCTTATGCACTATTCTACGCCATTTTGAAGTATAAATAGTGTAAGTAGTGCGTTCACACTGAAAACTCTAAAAGTAATAAGTGCATTTTAGTTACCCGGATGATGCACTCATTCCACCGGTAATATGAAGTGTGTAATGATGGACACTTCACGCGCTCTACGACCGCAGCTTTGCGCAAGTAGCGGAAGGGGCGGAGTTATCGGGCGCACATGTTGGATAACTTTATTTATATTGGATTGTGAAAGCAAAATTATCCTACGAGAGGGATTATAGCACCTTCTGACAGTGAATGCTGTTATACTCATGCCAGGCATTATTAGGTATTTTGGTCATTTATTTAATGAATTTGGCAATTGTCAAACGTCATCAGGGAAACGGTTTAAACTTTTGCTTAGTAAAAAAGCCATTAGTGCTCCATTTGGGACAGCACTAAATACATATACTATGCTGTTGAGTGTGTAAGTGCATAAGTACATAGTGCAAAAGTGCATAGTGTATAGTGTGTCATTTGGGATGCAGCTGCCGTCTTGTTTCATGCACTGTTTCCCACAATGTGCTCCTTTGCATGTTTGTCATGTTTTCATTTGGTAATCTTTGTCATATGTTTAGTTTCTCATTGGTTCTTTCATGTCATGAGATCATTAATGTTTGATATTTCTACACCAGGGATCACCAAACTTTGTTCCTGGAGGTCCAGTGTCCTGCAGATTTTAGCTCCAACCCTAATCAAACACACCTGAACAAGCTAATCAAGCTCTCACTAGGTATACTTGAAACATCCAGGCAGGTGTTTTGAGACAAGTTGGAGCTAAACCCTGCAGGACACCGGACCTCCAGGACTGATATTGGTGATCCCTGTTCTACACCCTCATGTTTCCTTTTCTTAGTCTAGCTTAGTTTGTTGTAACCTGCTGTTGGTTAGTTGTTTGTTTTGTTGTTTTTGCCATGCTTGGCCTTGTTTTTCTTTCAAGTCATGTTCATGTTTTGTTTTGAGTTTAGTGTTAAGGGCCCTGTTTCAGAAAGGAGGGTAAGTGAAAATTCAGAATTTGTTAACCCTGAAATGAGAGAAACTCATGGTTTTCCATTTCAAAGTTTTTTCAAACTCGGGAAAGCAAGGTAAGTCAAGCCTGTTTCTAAAAGAGAGGTAACTTTTACTCAGAGTCCGTTACCGTGGTAACTTAATCTGTGAGCCTAACCTGGTCAGGAGCAAAGTTTATTCTCTAAACTCTGAGTTTCTGTCGGTCACCTCCCCTTTTTTAAATACGAAGCATATTTTTTGCCTTAGCCTTAGTTATTAATTGCCTAGGTCAGTTACACAAAGAACAGTAATGAGAATGGCTTGTCATTTTTTGGGAAAATTACAATTAGATTCAATACAGTTTTAAGTTTTACCTTTGATATTACTGCAAAAATAATAAATAATTAGCTTAAGTTCGCTGACCTTCGACAGGGACATGTACTGTAACTCGATTAATAGGAATGTTGGGTGTTGTGTTTGTTTTGCACTTTCAATAAATAAACTGCACTTTGGTTCAGTACACTCGTCTGCAATGGACCAGTTGTTACAATTCCATTTGTAGATATTTAAATAGTTCAATTTAATCCTTAGTATACTGAAATTAGTACCAGTAGACAACAATGAAACTTTATTTTATCGTTCATTCATTTTCCTTTACCTTAGTGCCTTATTAATCAGGGGTCACCACAGCAGACTAAACCCCCAACTATTCCAGCATATGTTTTATGCAGTGGACACCCTTCCAGCCCCAACCCAGTACTAGGAAACACCCATGCACTCTTTCACACACACACACACACACACACACACACACACACACACACGCACACACACACACGCACACACACGCACACACACACACACACACACACACTATGGCTAATTTTGTTTACCCAATTTACCTACAGCGTATATCTATGGACTGGGGGAAACCGGAGCCCCCGGATGAAACCCACACAAACACGAGGAGAAAATTCAAACTCAACATAGAAATGCCAACTGGCCCAGCTGGGGCTTGAACCAGCAACCTTCTTGCTGTGAGATGACAGTGCTAACCACTAAGCCACCATGCTGCTCTTAAAAATAAAGTGTTATTAAAAGAAGATTTTTCAGTCTACTAAAACTGTTCTGTACTGTTACTTCAACAGAATGGCTAAATCCAGTTTTAGATTTACTTATTTGTTTACGTGTGGTTCATTATAGTCTGGCAAACATTTTTTTGGAACTAAAAATAATGTATTTGTTATGCTTATCTGAGCGTCATGCTGTTTGCTCAGCAACATGCTAACATCAACCTCTGCTGGAATCAAAGCCTCCTGTGTGTGAGGAGTGTTATTTATGTGGCTCGCTGACTTGCTGCCTGTGTAGACACTTCCAAATCAGTCACTTACGAGACTCCTTGACACTTATAAAGCTTTCTGCTGACAGTAGACAGGAGGCAGTGAAGTATCTAACCAGGAATTGAATCAGAGCTTCTGCCTGTCAGACATAAACATCAACAATGCAAAAGCTCTTTTCAGAAGACAATTGTTTCTTTGTGGGGATGTCTGTGAAAAAAACAAAAGATATTAGCTCTTGATGTAGATAGCGTTGTGGTGGACATCTGAGTTTGACATTTATGACCATGGACCACGAAACCAGGCATAAGTTTATATCTTGTTGATTGGCTCCATGGTTGTTAATTATCCACACCCTTTACCCACTGTTTACCCACTGTTTATCACTTGTAGTTTTAAGTCATTTCATGTTGTTTTCTGCTTATTGTGTATTTATTTACACTCAACAATCATCTCAGACTGGTTCCTTGAACATGACAATGAGTTCAATATATTCAAATGGCCTCCACAGTCAGCAGACCTCAATCCAATAGAACAGTGTTTCTCAACTAGTGTGTCGCGACCCAAAAGTGGGTCGCAGGAACAATATCAGAGGGTCGCGAAGTGTGTGGTCAAAAAAAATTACAAAAGTTTAACTTTTAACTTGTTTTGCGTATACAGGACTTTTATTTTGAAATGTGCGCGCGTGTCACGTTGCTGAGCAACATAGAGAGTCGGCTGGAGGAACTGACGTGATAAGACGCTGAAAAAGAAATTCAGTGAAGTAAGCCTCTCCCAGTTTTCGTGATCTGAGGCTGCGTCCGAAACCGCATACTTTCATACTATACAGTACGCTAAAATCAGTATGCGAGCCGAGTAGTATGTCCGAATTCATAGAATTCGAAAATCAGTATGCGAGAAGTACCCGGATGACTTACTACTTCCGCCGAGATTCTGAAGTGCGCGTCCCATGCACTCTGCGCTATCCCATGATGCCCCGCAAGAGAATTCATGAATGGGAGTGAAGCGACGCAACTGACGCAGGTAGGTCACGTGACCGTGACAATATGGCGGATGTAGTAAGTCCGAATTCCATTCTTACTTCTCACATTTATACTGTATAGAATGTACTTTTCTAACGGCCGAGTAGTACGTTTAAATTCAAATGCAGTACCTACTGAGTAGTAGGCGGTTTCGGACGCAGCCTGAGAGTGCGATCAAACCCATCCCATTCAGAACTATGTATCTGTGAAAGTGGATTATCTTCCTTGGTGCAGAGTCAAAGCAGAGAAACAGGTGGGGCATAGAGCACGATCTTCGGGTACTGTCTACCATCACTCCTGACTTTGAAACTCTTATCACATCAGTAAAGCACATCCTCAGTTATCTCATTATCTTCCCAAATTACTGTTAAACAAATGTTTATAATTGCTGTCATATTAGATGTAAAAATGGTTATGAATATTTTAATCATTTTACAATTGGCTGGTTTGTTCTGTTCAGCAGGATCAGTGTTAATGTTTAATTAACAGTTCAGTTTTGTTTATGGTAACAACCTTTCCTTACCCTAACCACTGTTTACAGTGTTTGTCGTTTTTACTTTGTAATATTTCTATAATTGGATACATTTTGTTAAATATCAGCAATAAAATATTGTTTATTTGTAAGTCTTGCTGATTTTCTCATGATTTTTCTTTCACTACTTGTGTATGTTAACAAATTAATACAAACTAATTATAATTCCTAAAATTTTATTACAGTTCCTTAAAATTTGGGTCGCGACTTGATGACTATATAAAAATGTGGGTCCCGTGGCCAAACCAGTTGAGAACCACTGCAATAGAGCACCTTTGGGAAGTGGTGGAATGTGAGATACGCATCATGGATGTGCAGCCAACAAATCTGCAGCTGCTGCGTGATGCTATCATGTCAATATGGACCAACATCTCTGAGGATTATTTCTAGTGCCTTGTTGAATCTATGCCACAAAGTATTAAGGCAGTTACGAAGGCAAAAGAGGGTCCAAACAGGTACTAGTAAGGTGTACCTAATAAAGTGGCCGGTGAGTGTATGTTATCCGAGTCTTGTGTTGTTCTTGTTTAATAAACCAGCTAATCTGCATGTGGACCTGCCTTTTGTTTCTCATCATTAACCTGCCTGCAACTTCACCATAACGTACGTAGTAATTGCCATCTGAATAGGGCTGAAGACAACTTATTCCAATAACTTACCCATCAGTCTACAGGTTTTAAAGTCATATGTTTATTAAAAGTGTCAAGTGATGTCTGGTGTACATGACGCAAGTTTTCAAAAGATTTGGGGAAGTTTTGAACTGAACGCCCACTGAACTTCTTACCTGCACTCTGTCTCACAGTGCGTCTGATGTGAAGTGGCGTGTTACATTATTCAGTGCCACACGGCGCTGGCATTAAAAAACCCCTGCTGAGGAAATCAGTCAGAACATTTTTGAACTTATGTAGAGCATTTTATACCTGTTCAAAAGCTTAATGACAGCAAATAGGAACATTTCCAACAGTAATATGGTAGTTTTCCATCCCTTCCAAAGAAAAAAAAAACATTATTGAGGTGTGCTATTAGTATACTGATTATAAATGCTAACAATTGTATGTTCATAAATGAACATTTGTAAAGGTACTTAACTGTCAGTATACCTACACAATATATACTTATAAAGTCAGTTGATGCATTTACTACTGTTATACATTTACATTTAACCTTAAATTAAACTTAGTCCTAAGGGAAATAGTACTTATATAAATAGTGCATTGACAGTAGTATAATTTTATGCTGAAATATAGTAAGTACATTAACTTTATTTTATCATTCATTCAATTTCTTTCGGCTTAGTCCCTGATTATCAGGGGTCACCACAGCAGAATAAACCACCAACTATTCCGGCGTATGTTCACACACAATCATACACTGTGGCCATTTTAGTTCATCCAATTCACTTATAGCGCATGTCTTTGGACTGTGGGGGAAATCAGAGCACCTGGAGGAAACCCACGCAAACACAGGGAGAACATGCAAACTCCACACAGAAATGCCAACTGGCCCAGCTGGGAATCAAACCAGTGACCTTCTTGCTGTAAGGTGACAGTGCTAACCATTGAGCCGTTGTGCCACCTAACTTTACTTTATAGTATACATAAAAAAAAATAAACCTGAAGTATACCTGCTTTTGTAATGTTTATCTCACCTAGTATGCAGTTGTATACAGGACAAAACAAAACAAACCTTAACTACAAAACAGTATGTAGCTTGGGGCTTTTGCTGCATCAAAATAAAGAGAATAATTTATACTGGGAATGTATTTGGGGGGGATGTATTTTAAATGTAACAGGAACAGATGTGCACTTCTCGCTGTAGGGTTCAACCAAAGAGACGTAAATAAAAACAATACTAACATGAAAGAGGACAGAGCCTTCAGGTGCTTATGATGTGAAACACAGACTAGAAGAGACTCTGTCTTTTCCAGAGGGTCTACAACTGAGTAAAATAATGCTCTTTACACTTTGCCACTATCATTCAAACAATTTGATTCCTCGTATTTTTCAGCAAGATGTAATTGTGTGGGAGTGAATATCATTCAAAATGCCCCAAAAAAGTCAGATGACATTTTTTTGTAAGTACAGGTCAGAATTAGTATGTCATTATTCGGAATTGTTTGAGACGCTGAATTATGTTCTGCCAATGAAGGAGAAAATTGATAATGCAGTGTTTTTACTATCATTACTAAAAACATTGTAATACTACAAATTGTTGCATTTGTTTTCAAAAGATTGAGTAAATTACAGCAGATGCTGAAATATAAGCATTTTGTTATACTCTTCAGGTGATTCTGTCATGTTTGCTTATCTTACTGATGCACTTGGGCTCAATAATTACTACTCGCAGCTATTTACTCTATGATTACAGTAAAGATTTTTTTACAAATTTATTTGGTTGCGAACATAAACAGTGTTTTGCTTAGGGGTGGGAGGGTATCTAATTTGCAATAAACAGTAAATTTCTGTTTGTCATCAGATTGGACAACAAAGACTTGTTGTAAAGTGTGTAAAGATATCCGTGAAAGGTGGAAGAGAAGTTTGTGGGATGATTTTCTGCAGAAGAAGTTTGTCATAGTTGAGGTCAGAATTATTAGCCCTCCTGAATTATTAGCCCCCCTGTATATTTTTCCCCAGTTTCTATTTAAACATAATTTGTGAAATATCTGAAAAAAAAAAGAATAAAAAATTACAGGACGGCAAATAATTTGTCTGTACAATGCAGAGTAAATCAAAAAGTTTATCCAAAGCTCCTTCAACGTGGTTCTATCTTACTTTATTTTTTTTTAAATCTCCTTTTCTTAGAATAATGTTTCATTATATTTAACATTCCGAAAATGAAACTCTAACTCAAAGATAAATAATCAAGCTTAATTAAAAATAACAATAATAATTCCTGACCGCAGGTGGGTATTTAATTGAACATGAGACATTTCAGTTGTTATCCAGATGTTTCCACGTGTATTCTTGAACCTGGCCCAGAGGAGCAAAAAAGACATCAAACACAGCCGAAGCGCTCTGTCTCAGTTCTTGTGATGCAATGACATCCTAATACACCCCTATGACCACCTCCATCAGAGAAGACTATGAGCTCACCTGCAGAAGGCAGATAAAGAGAAATGGTCCACTTTTGACATAAAAGTCACACCATTAGCCCTGAAAATCCAAACCAATTTTTCCGGGAACTTTGATGTGGGATTAAACAGGGAAAAAAATAAAAATAAAACAGTTCTGGAGGAAATGGAGGTGTTGCTGATCCATCATGAGCTCCACAATCAGCCGGGGTGAGAGTTAGAGGGCCTAGAGAGTCCATTAGTTTCCTTTAGAAGCATGCAGGAGCCACAGATATCAGCTGATTTAAAATCCTAATACCTAATCTAATAAGCACATTTCAGAGGTTTATTGAGGTGCAGAAAACTTGTGGATTCCAGCTATATTGCTGCTTTCAGTTTTAACCTCTTCATCTTCAGGGTGGCTCTTGTAATGTTTGATGAATGACTCACTTTACAAGGAGAAAATTTTGTTTGCTGCCATCAAAAACTTTTTCCTGCTTTTTTATTTATTTATTTATTTTGTCAAAACCCTTGAGTGGAGTTCATATGATGAATGCTTTTGTCTCGTCATTGGTCACTTGGAAAAGAACTGCGCTCAAAGTGTGCTGTGCCAAAGCATCTTTCTGTCAGTGATGCCACACATACTGAGGGGTAAAAAGTGGACATGCATGTATGTATGTATGTATGTGTGTATGCACAGATGAAGTCAGAATTATTAGCACCCCTGAATAGGCTATATGCACGCATTACTTCCGCATTTGTCGAAAGGCCGCCATCCAACTTCTGGTCTGGGTGATTTAAAGCAGAGGTAAACAGTGTTGCGGCAGAGTCGTCAAAATTTACTCGCTGTTTGCAGGAATTACGGTCAACAATGTGCAATGATTGTCCGGATGTGCACGACAACACCGCTGAGCAAACTTGAGAAAGGTTTCAAGTTTCATGCATCTTCGTACCTGTGCTATTATAAGTTCAGCTAGCCTGTAAGCTAACGTAATGCTATTAACATTAACTAATGAAACCTTATTTTAAATTGTGACTAATGGGGAGTTGCTTTTAAATTGCTTAAATTGATGATTTACAGTTTATTAACCCAATGATATTGGTGCATATGCAGAACGCATTTCACTACCTCACACAGTTCTACCTCAAACTGTTCAGGTCTTTACCTGTTCCAAATATAGATGGTTAAGGTTCTAAATGTGTTGCTGATATGCTTAAAGGGATAGTTCATCATCCAATATTAATATTTACTCTCCCTCAAGTGGTATTAAACCTGTAAGAGTGTCCGTCTCATGTTGAACTCAAAAGAAGATATTTTGAAGAAAGCTGAAAACCTGTAACCATCGACTTCCATAGTAGGAAAAAGAACTACTATGAATATCAGTGGTTACCAGCTTTCTTCAAAATATCTTCTTTTGTGTTCAACAGCAGAAATAAACTCAAACAGGTTTGGAACAAGTAAAGGATGAGTAAATAGAATTTTAAATTTTGGGTGAACTGCCTTTAATGACTCTCTTTAAAACACATTAATATTCTTGTTTCTGTTTTCTAGGTAACATTATGTGATTCAGAGCTAGAAGATTATACATGTTACTCCATCCTGGAGCGGACAACCATCAGGGAAACCATGCCATCATCTGCTAGTTATTAGCTCCTGCTCTTGTGTGGATGAAAATGGTATATGCAAACATTTGGTTGCTTTCCTTTTCCAGACAGCCCATTACTCTGAAATGTGTAATGTCTGTTGTCCCTCCTGCACCCAAATGGAACAGAAGTTGCAGAAACCATGAACAATGGTTTGAAATGGATCGATTACGTGTTAAGTTCCATGAAACAGAGGGGTGATTTATTTATTTTTAAATACGTATCTGCCCAAATACCTCTATGCACAAGTAACAGAAGAGGCCCCGTGCTGAGAAAACAACTGATTCAGTGTTATTGTTTCTGTTCATCTGAATAAAATATTTTTTTCAAAATGTTACATTTTTTTGACCATTTAATTTCTAATTATATACAGTGAATAATAGTTAATATGTACCGTGAATAAAATAAAGGACTTTATTCTGAATAAAAAAATGCAATTAGAAAGTAGCTTAAGAAATGTTTATGTATATTAATGTTCAGGGTTTTTTTTTTAAAGGCAATGAAAATAAACCATTATTTGCCATAAAACCTCCTTTCTTTACATGTCTGCATCCGGTTGGCACTCGAGCTGTGATCAGGTTACTAGACTGGAAATGTCTGCTACACTCTTGTTCTTTCTGCTACTGTAAAATTCTCACGTCGAATATTAACAATCCACCTCTTCTGCACGACTTTGTCTTTTGGAAACATGTGGAAACTAAGGTAAGAGTTCAATTTCTGACGCTGTACTCGGCTGAACTCAGCAGTAGTAGCTAAAAGTGCTGTTCTCACTTCATTTAAATGACACTTTCAAACGTTTAGATGTCATATTTATGTAGCTGACAAAAACATATATAAGTAGGCTATAATGGCATAAAACATTAAGACGATTCTTCAAAACGTTAGTTGTTTTGATCAGTCGCGCTCCTGTTTTAGCACTGTACTGTATGATCGGTGGAAGTTGAAAGGCGGCCTTACATTTTACCGGAAATGCGTCACGCGGCGCCGTGCATATAGCCTATTATTAGCGCCCCTGTTTATTTTTTCCCCCAATTTTTATTTAACGGAGAGAAGGTTTTTTCAGCACATTTCTAAACATAATAGTTTTAATAACTCATTTCTAATAACTGATTTATTTTATCTTTGCCATGATGACAGTAAACACTATTTTACTAGATACGTTTCAAGACACTTCTATACAGCTTAAAGTTTTTTAAGGCTTAACAAGGTTAATTATGTCAACTAGGCAGGTTAGGGTAATTAGGCAAGTTATTGTATAACAATGTTCTGTAGACTGAAAAAAAATAGCTTAAAGGGGCTAATAATTTTGACCTTAAAATTATCTTTAAAAAAATTAAAAAGTTATTTTATTCTCGCCGAAATAAAACAATAGACTTTCTCCAGAAGAAAAACTATTATCAGACATACTGTGAAAATTTCCTTGTTCTGTTAAACATAATTTGGGAAATATATATATAAAAAAATAAATAAATTCAAAGGGGGACTAATAATCCTGAAGTCAACTGTATGTATGTGTGTGCATGCATGCTTTTGTATTTGTGTGTGTGTGGGTGTGTGTGGATGTGCGTGCTTATTCTTCTCACAGAGGCTGCATTAAAAAATACAGTGAATACAGTGAAAACTGTTAAACTGTGAAATATTAATTAACTGTTCACTTATTTGTGTGTTTAAAATGTTAACATTGCTTTAAAAATAACCTTTTTTTTTACTTTAATACATAACAATTTGTTCAGGACTGAACGTAAAACCTCCATAATGTAAAAAAAAAAAAAAAAAAAAAAAAATGCAAATAAATGCTATTATTTTAACCTTTCCATTTCAGCAAAGAATCTCAAAAGAAAACCAAATTATCACAGTTTCAACAATACTATGGAGCAAAACACAAAAAATATTCAGAACTGATATTTGTGAGAATCATTATTAATGAGTTTGTGTCCAATAATAAGTACGAGAAAAGCAAATCGCTATATTATTATAATTTGTGATGGATCATGTGACACTGTGAAGACTGGAGTAATGATGATGACAATTCAGCTTTGAATCACAATAATAAATGAAACTTGAATCTACTTTCAATAAGAAAACAGTTACTTAACATTGTAATAATATTTCCAAATTTAACCATTTTTACTGCATTTTTTATCAAATAAATTCAGCCTCAAACTAGCAAACTTCTTGCTGTGAGGTGATCATGCTACCCAATGCACCACCGTGTGTTATGTAATTATGTTGTGAAAAGGAATATATATATATATTTTTCTCTTTTACTTTTCAGTAAAATTTGTATTTGTATTGCTTAAGTGAAGTTTATTAATAAACTAATTTCGAGAGGATCGCATTCAGCTGGTCCCGTATTATTCAATTTATGGTCCACCAATCAACCGATTCCTAAGCCACTATAAATACCCTAAGTTCCATATAACAGCCATCTTTATTTTGAAGAATGCTTCCCGCTCCAGCATGCTCCAGCATTTAACCTACGCTCCAGCACCATTTAACCTATCCATACGGAAGAACAAACAGCAACAACAGTTCAATTCAATTCATCTTTATTTGTATAGCGCTTTTACAATGTGGATTGTGTCGAAGCAGCTTCACATCCATTATAAAATATTTAAACAGTGTCAGTCCAGTTTTCAGTGTTGAAGTTCAGTTTAGTTCATTTCAGCGTGGTTTAATAATCACTGCTGAGAGTCCAAACACTGAAGAATAATCCATCGATGCGCAGCTCTACAAGTCACGAACCATGCAAGCGAGTGGCGACAGCGGAGAGGAAAAAACTTTACCACTTGGCGAAAGTAAAGAAATAAAAAACCTCAAGAGAAACCAGGCTCAGTTGGCCACGACCATTTCTGCTATGGCCAGACGTCTTGTGCAGAGCTGCAGTCTAGGCGCCGGGGCTGGAGAATGCTGGACATCCATCACGGAGAGACCACAGGTGGGTCACCGGCTGTTGAACAGCCTGGCCCTTTGGCAACAATGCGAGGACTCGTCTGTCACAGGGATCGTCTTACAGGGATCGGTCTCATGCTCTCCACTCCTCCATGACCACCACAGCAGCTGCTCAGGATACGGCCTGGTCCAGGATTATGGAAACCTCGGGAATAGGAAAAAACAGACTAACATGAGCACAGATGGCGTTCGTCTTTTGGGGAGTGTTCCCGGCTCTGGTTGCCCTAAATAATGCAGACTAACAATCCTTTAGAGGATTTGGATTCCAAAGCATTTGTGTTTTATGTGTATGCTAATGCAAAGAGATGTGTCTTTAATCTAGTTTTAAACTGACAGAGTGTGTCTGCTTCCCGAACTGTGCTAGGAAGGCTATTCCAGAGTTTAGGTGCCGGATAAGAGAAAGATCTACCACCTACAGTTGATTTTGATATTCTGGGAATAATCAATTGACCGGAATTAATTGAGCATAGAGGACGTGATGGGCTATAATAAACCAGGAGCTCCCGCAAATACTAGGGAGCCAAGCCTTTCAGGGTTTTGTAGGTAGTCTGTAAGATTTTAAAATTGATACGATATTTAATAGGGAGCCAATGCAATGCTGAAAGAACTAGAGTAATATGATCATATTTCTTTGTTCTAGAAAGCACTCTAGCAGCTGCATTTTGAATTAGCTTAAGTTTGTTAATTAGGCCAACAGGGCAGCCGCCTAGTAATGCATTACAATAATCTAATCGAGACGTCATGAAAGCATGAATGAGCTTTTCCGCATCAGACATTGATAGCATATGTCAAAGTTTGGCAATATTGTTAAGATGAAAAAAAGCAGTTTTACAGATGCTTGAAATATGGCCTTCAAATGACAGGCTGCAATCAAAAAAACAAAAACAAATTTTTGACTAAAAATGAGGACTGAACTACGAATACATCAAGGGTTAGACAGTGTTCTAGGTTTTTGCGTCTGAAGTTTTTGGGACCAATAAGCAATACCTCAATTTTATCTGAATTTAGTAATAAGAAGTTATTAGTCATCCAATTTAATATCAGCTATCCAATCTGTTTAGTAAATTCAAACAAATTACCAGGTTGAGAGGAGATATAAAGTTGTGTATCATCAGCATAACAGTGGAAGCTAACTCCATGTTTTTTAATGTGATCACCTAGCGGTAGCATATATAGTGTGAAAAGTAAGGGACCAAGAACTGAGCCTTGTGGTACCCCAAAGTGTACTTTTGATCTGTATGATGTCTCTTCATTAACTGATGCAAATTGATAACGTTCAGATAGATAAGACCTGAACCAGGCTAATGCAGTTCCTGTAATACCAACATAATTTTCAAGCCTATCAAGGAGAATATTATGATCAATTGTATCAAATACAGCACTGAGGTCCAATAGCACTAAGAGAGAAATGCAACCACGGTCGGACAACAGGAGAAGGTCATTTGTGACTCTTAGGAGTGCGGTTTCTGTGCTATGAAATGCTCTAAATCCAGATTGAATTTTTTCATAAATATTGTTTCTTTGTAGGAAGGAACAAAGTTGAGCAGATATGATTTTTTCTAGTATCTTTGATAAAAATCTTTGATAGAAAATTCAAGTTTGAAATCAAATTTGAAACAACAACTTCAGCCAGAGCCCCGCTCTCCCCGAGACTTCCCGCAAGATGCCAGCCCACCAGCTCTTCCACCTTCTACTTTAAACTGCCTCTCAAAAACGCAATCAACAACCCCGAATAAACTCTCAAGACACCGGCAATACAAGCCATTGCAATGAAACGGAACTCTCACTGCTCTCTTCGCGGACCATCTGCAGTACCGTACTTAGCATACTTTAAGCGGAAGCCTCGCAAAAAAAAAAATAATAATAAATTATAAATTAATTAATTAATTAATTAATTAACTACTCTCCAACAAAGACTAAACATTCTATAAATCTTCTGAAAGACGAGACTCGTGTTAATAGAATGATTTCAACCAAAGAACTAATTTCTCAAGCCTCCCGCCGGTCCACAGATCCATAACATTCTAACAGCTAAAGTACTGCAAGGGTCCAAGCAATGTAATCTGTAAAACATTAGTCCACATCACATTCATTTGTTGATAAACATCCTCGGAATGCACTGTTATCATCCAAACTGATTGCTGGAGCGCGTTCAGTAGAACAGCGTCTTCAAAGTCATAAAAACACTAGTGATATTTAGTCAAAATGGCTGCCGACCTTTCGCACTTTTGATTGATACTCCTTTGAGCCAATAGCTGAAAGGAGAAACGTCACCATCCAATGAGCTCCCAACTTGAGATGGTCCAGCCCTCTCTCTTGACAGTTGTATGAATGGACTGTAAGACTTCATGAATTAATTGAGCCAGATATGCTTGTGATTAAATCAGGTTAAGATTCCAGACGTAATGTTGTTTAATCATGGATTAAAGTAAGCCCATGATAAACATTCCATTGTGGACACCATGTGGTGACATTGTTTTAAGTTCAGGGTTTGATATATAAGTTTTAGTTGATATATTTATATATGTATATCAATCATAATTTTTTTTTATTATTAAAAAAAAAACGCACGCAAGGAAACAAACTTTCCGCTTGACTGCCATGAATGCGAGTTGGACGTTTCTGACAAATGGAGTAATGTTTCATCCATTGACTCTGTGTTAGATACATTTGATTTTAAACAAATTCTATATCACTAAGGGGTTTAAAACTTCACTCTACTATCACTTCACCTGCTCAGTCTTCAAGAGGTACTTCCAGGAACACTAGCCAATATCCTCAGCTCTCCATTCATCTGTCATCCTGCAGGGGAACAAAGGTACTCCTCCACAAAAAAGGCACTTTGATTCACAGTTGCCCATGCCCCTATTAAGACGACTCACATGGATACCAACTAAAACAATTTATTATGTCTGCCGTACATGTACCATGTTGTTTCATTTCATTTCTGATTTTCTCTTTTTTTCATTTCAGAGACCACAACAACCAGTTGCAGAAACTGACCCTCATCCAACCCATTACACTCCACACCCATTCTAAACACATTCACGCTCTACTCAAGGATACTTTCCACTCACACAGCCCACACCCATGATGCCATATTCTCACTAGCCTTTTTGATTGAGATTTTCTGAACTAACACAATTTCAATCCCACAATCCACCTCACCATATCTGATCTAACTTTGCATGATGAAGAAACTCTGTATTTCTTTATTAAGCAAAGCAAACAGATCAAATGGCAGAGAACAATCTGTACACATTTTGATCCCACCCCCACCCCCAACCCCAACAAACACACACACTCGTTCCAAACCCTCTTAGCATTCTTACACCATAAAAGCGCAATACCACCTCAGAGAAGCCCAGCTGATCCTCTTCAGCTGACTTCCACCAACATGCATTTCTAGTTATAAGCATGACTCTGCTATTTCCCCCTATTCTCCCTCCTATGAACATAGGAGTTGCTTTACTACCCTTTCCCCCTTTTTTCTTTCCTTTTAACTTTTTTCCCTCCAAACTTGAACTATCCCATACTTCTATTCACTCTCATTTACAACAGCTCCGACCCATTTAGGGGTCACCCCGAGTTTCAATTGCTGCAGCAGCAACATTCTAAATGAGCTCATATACGCTTACAATTCCAAGTACCACTATCATCACGCTCTCCCGCACTAATACAGCAGTAAGTGCTTCTGCGGGAGCCCACATTGCCTCCATACTGACCCATTGCACCTCTGCAACAGCAGAGATGCTCCGCTGAGCTACACTCACCCATAGCACCACTGCATCTGCAGTGATGCTCTAGCTAAGCCCTTATTCAATTTCATCTCTGCATATCACTACTGACAGTATTTAACAATCCTACGGAAGCACTCATAACTCTTCAATACTGACCACCACTGCACCTCTGCAAATGCAGAAGCGCTCCACTGAGCTACACTCACCGATAGCACCACTGCAACTGCAGTGATGCTCTAACTGAACCCTTATTCGCTTTCATCTCTACATATCACTACCAATGGTATTTAACATTCCTGCGGGAGCACTCATAACGCTCCAATACTGACTAGCTCACACACATCTCCACACATCTCCATTTAGCCATTCACTACCGACTCACTCTCCAGCACTGCCACAGCAGCTAAAACGCCTCGCGGAAGCATACTTGCCTTCCAATATTGACTGCCACCGGACCCCTGCAACAGCAGAGACGCTGTGCTGAGCTTCATTTCCCCTCTGCTCCACTGCCGCAGCAGTGACTCTCCGATGAGCTTCATTTGCCCTCTGCACCACTGCCACAGCAGTGACGCTCTGCCTGAGCTTACATACACTTCCATTTAACATACTGACACACTCCCCACAGCAGTTTAAATGTCTCCGCAGAAGCATATTCACCTGTTACTGACGCCCATTGCATCTCTACAACTGCAGAGCTAAATTCTCTTCTGCACCACTGACTTTCATTGCACCTCTGCAACCATAGAGATGCTCTGCTTAGCTTAAATTCCCCTCTGCACCACTGACTTCCATTGCACCTCTGCAACAGCAGAGATGCTCTGCTGAGCTTCAGGGCCGTGCACAGACATTTTGAGGGGCAGTGGCCCAAACCAAAAAAAGGGGCACTAAGTGGGTAGGTTCTTGCTAATACAAATTTTCCAGTTGTTATAAATATTGAATATAGTTTTTTTAAATAGATAATTGTTATTTATATTAGATCTGATTTTGAATAGTCATTCAAATTCTAAGAATGTGGAGATTTAGCACAAGTTGTCAGCTCTTGTATAAGACCACTGGCTGCAATGTGGATTGTAAATGAGACTTGTAATGAAACGATCGTCAAGAACTGTTAGGCTCGTTTGACATGGCCATAATCTGCGCAGAACGCATCACCGGTGATCACCGCGAGATGCATGCCGATTAGAAACGTGTCCGACTTGCGTGCACCTTGCTTTGATGTCAGTCGCTGACTCTCGCGAGGCAGATGTCTTGGATTGAGCAGTCGGCTGCAGTTTCATAAGTCTCCAACGACTGCGCTCACCAAAAGCATGATGGGAAACGACTGGCTAACGACACAGCCTAATGCTTATTGGATGAGAGTGAAATTACGCGTTTCTGTCTTCTGTTTTTACCAAGGTTTATACCCGGCTGTATACCTTTATTGTATTTTCGTTGATAATTAAAAAAAGACATGAAGACCATTACATGTTTATTTATTTAGATTTACATGCAAACAAAAACAAAACACACCTTTGTAAAAACAAAACATGATCTATCTAATATAACTAAATGTTACAAATAAATAACTAGGGTGTGCTTATGCTGTATTTTATTTCTATCTTAGTTTAAAGTCCTGTTTGTCATTTTCACTTTTTTGTATGTTTGTGTGAATTTTGTATTAAAATATATATGCAATATTATTCCCTAAAAGTCAGTCCAATACACACATATGCAGACATACAAGTAATCAGACTGTTCTGCCATTATGCCCCATCTTTGTGTTTCATATGAGAAGTGTAAGGGGTGTAGTAAACAAAACACACACATGTATGTGAAGTCAACAGTTATGTTTAATAGACCAAGAACATTTTCACAGTATTTCCTACAGCCTAATAGTTTTTATTCTGGATAAAGTCTCATGCTGTTTATTTCAGTCTGGCTGGAGTAAAATCAGTTTATATAGGCCTAATAAGCATGTCAATATAATCAGACCCTTAAGAATTTCTTTATGTCTGCAGAACAAACCACTGTTGTCCAATGGCTTTCCTCATTTTTCTTTAACATAATTTATCTGAAGTTAACACTTTAAATTGCACTTTAGGCTGAACAGTATCTTCAAAAAAACTAGTAAAATATTATGTAAAATATATAATATAATATTATAATATAATGTAATAATGGCAAAGTCTAGAAAAATGAGTTAGAAACTGTTGAAAACAAAATCTGTTAAACAACACTTTTACATATTTGATGCAATACTATTTTTTCTTTAAACTTCACAAGAGGGCTAATAATTTTGTCTTCAGTAGTGTTTCCCTTTATACCTTCTAATGCCCTCTAAAGAAAGTCTGAAATTACTATAGAAATGGACCACTGCTCAATAAAATGCCATATTCTAGGGACATTTCTAAAAAACAAACAAACATTTGTCATGACCTGTCACTCAAAAGCATCTCGCTATAGTTACTTCATTTATAATGTAGCCAAATTAGATTTCTTGAACAATTTCTAGCTGCATTAGCGGTTTATTCTTTAAACATTCACCACTGTGTAATATACAGATGTATATTAAATACTGTACACCCTTTTAAGTAATGAGCTGTTCATCTTCTGTGATTCTGACTATCTTTTTGTAAAAACAGTGATATTTCAATAGCATCCACTCCCACATTAAAAATACTATAGTAACTTATAGGAATACTAGGGCCTATAGTGTTTTTGAACCATATGCCTGTTATAAAAATAGCCTATTCAAATTTCTATAGTTGCTATGGTATCACAGCAACTATAAACATAACCAAATACTGAAAAAACATGTTCAAAAACACTATAATATTTACTATAAGTTACTATAGTATTTTTTCATGAGGTCATTCGTGCCGCGATTAAAACGCGAACGCGATCTCCTCCACTTGTGACGTTTCCAGGCGGCAAAACAGCGAGATTCGGGAAGTGTCCGACTTGTGATTAATTTTTTTAAGCCCTTCTCTTACTGCAGCCGCCTGCTCCCGTCTACATAGCAGCGAGGCGCACCTCAAACGCTGGCACACAGATTGTGAGTGACGCTGCGGACCCCGGAGCGGGCAGTAAAATATGGAGTAGATTAACAAAATCAATGGATGTTTAGCGAAGCGGTAACAGAACAGCAAGGGACGGGGGCATGGACGCGTTTGAGAAGAAGGGAAGAGGTACAGGCTGAGAGGGGCACCTCAGCCAACGAGGGCAAAGGGGCAGTGGCTCTAGCCCCCGGGCCACCCCCCTGTGCACGGCCCTGCTGAGCTTATCCTGACATTCATCACAGTCATTTAAGAGTGTCTCTAGCAGAGCTCATACATCCTGCATTCAAATTATTACATCTGTTTCACTCTGCCATCCGGTCATGGCAGTTAAACAATGCTACGGGAGCACACATAGCATTTGCAACATTGGCTGCCAATACACCTTTTCAGTTGTAGCAATCCCTCTAACCTAAACCTTTCACACTCTGCACCAGTTCCATCCTTGCTCCTGCAAACCCTCTCTTGATACCATCTTTATTCATTCATTCATTCATTCATTCATTTTCTTTTTGGCTTAGTCCCTTTATTAATCCGGGGTTGCCACAGCGGAATGATCCGCCAACTTATCCAGCATATTTTTTTACGCAGCGGATGCCCTTCCAGCCGCAACCCATCTCTGCGAAACATCCACACACACTCATTCACACTCATACACTACGGACAATTTAGCCTACCCATCTCACCTGTACCACATGTCTTTGGACTTGTGGGGGAAACCGGAGCACCCGGAGGAAACCCACGCAACCACGGGGAGAACATACAAACTCCACACAGAAATGCCAACTGACCCAGCCGAGGCTCGAATCAGCGACCTTCTTGCTGTGAGGCGAACGTGCTACCCACTAGGCCACCGTGGCGCCAGTACCATCTTTATAACACTTCCCATTTAGCATTAATTTGGAGAGGATCATGTGTCCTCTCATCGACACCACATCAGCTCAGTGTATTGCACCAATCAGACGAATCCTGACACATTATAAATTGCCAGAGCTTTCTTCTCCAGTCAACTTCGTCTCGAAGAATTCCCCCTTCCACCCCAACTCCTCCTCTCCTCTGGTTGGGCGGCACGGCGGCCCAGTGGTTAAGACTGTTGCCTCACAGCAAGAATGCCACTGGTTCTGCCCCTTCCCGAGACAGTCAGCGTTTCTGTGCGGAGTTTGCATGTTCTCCCCATGTTCGCTCGGGTTTTCCCCGGGTTCCCCAGTTTCCTCCCACTGTCCAAAAACATACAACATAAGTAAATTGACTAATTTAAAATAGCATCTTAAGGCAACTATAGTCAGATATATCTCAGCACATTCACAAGCAGGGGAGTTTTTGAGACTTACCTGAGCTCAAACTCTCCTCTTCCCCTTCACATGGGAGGGAGCCCGGGCTCAAGAATATTCTGAGATCTGGGCTCTTTCCTGGGACACCATGCCAAATACGCTTTATTATCAATAATCAGCTCAGTGTGGACTCTTGAAACAAAGATAAGATAGCTTGTCTACGTATAGTGAGTTAAGATTCATCTAATTGGCTAACTAATGATTGTAGATGAGAGACCAGCTGCGGTCAATCATATCATGTGTTCCTCTCAAAATTAGTTTGTGAAACTGCACTTAATGCACCGTGAGTTAACAATGACAACTGTATTTTTATTAACTAACATTAACTAACATGAACAAATACTGTAGTAAATGTATTGTTCGTTGTTTGTTCATGTTAGTAAATGCATTAATTAAGAATAACTAATAAACCTTAATGTAAAGTGTTACCGCAGCATTTTTGCAGAAGTAGATGAAGCTGATAGGAATGGAAACATATGTACTGTATGGGTGCGGCCCATGGAGGACTGGAGAATGATTGACACGTGACGAATTTCATTAAACTCCACCTGTGAATATTAGCTGCCTATAAAAGTTGAAGTCAGGAAATGAAAGTTGTTGTGCACCTTCTAAATGTAACTTTTGCATAGCATTAAGGATACCAGAAATCTGTCGAATTATCAAATTATTCATTTGCATCCAATAAATTACTAAGATTTTTGACATTGACGAAAAATCTCTCCTGACCTTTTTTATTGAACACGCATGAAACACGCTACTACAGCAGGGGAGTTCTCGAGATCTACCTGAGCTCAAACTCCCCTCTTGCCTTGCAAACGGGAGGGAGCCCCGGGCTCGAGGATCTTATGAGCCCAGGGCTCTCTCCCGTGACAGCATGTCAAACAAGCTTTGTAATCAATCATCAGCTGTGTGTGAACTCTTGAAAATAAATTTAAAGAACCTTACAATGTGTTGGTTTGTGTTTGTAGTTTTATACATTTTTGAACTTCTGTAACTTTTTAGTGTTGTGTTGGTTAGCACGTGTCGTGTTTAATTGTGTTTAGTTTAGAAAAATCATGTGCTAAAGTCTATTGCAGATGTATTTGTATAAGGTTGCAGACACAGTCAAATTGCGATCCAGTGTTCGCAGACAGCCTTTGACTGTAGCGTTTCAACATATTCATAAAATTTTCACCATTGTTTTTCTGGCAATTATTTGCCACCATTCCTTTTACTAGTACACCCTGTGGATTCCTGAAAATAAGTTTAACAGACCTTTTGTGATTTCAGTCTTATTCGAAAGGCTCACATCTGTGTTTTTCCTTCACAACCTCGGTAAACGTTAAAGAGCAAATTACTTACGTTGTTGTTGTTTTTTTTTTTTTTTTGGCTAACTCAGGTGTCCTCTGAGAAATCTAATCCTGTCCAGATGAGAATGTCTCTGATTGCAGAACATTTATTTATTTATTTTAGAAACTTTCTCATTGTGCAGCCTTCATTATGGCTTTAGGCCTTTTTGCCAACTTTCTGGGTACAATAACAGCTGGTGGTTTAAATAATGCCAGCTTCCTTGAGGTAAAAAGAAAATTAAATCAGTGAGCTTTCAATCCTGGAAACTGAATCGAATGGCTATTGCTGATTTATTTTATTTTTTTCTTAACTATATACACAATGCTATAATTAGATAATTAATTGCATATGCAGCACAAATCTTTATAAAACCCAACATTCAGACAATGACACTTCCACCTCAACAATTACATCAATCCCAATCAGTACATGAAATGTCAGACATCTTTTTAAATCAGATGACATTTATAAAACTAATCCCATCCATTTAAGACATTTGAAATATCCTAACCTTCTAATCAGGCGATATAGTCTATTTTGCTCATTTTTCCATAGACATCAGTGTTTATGTCCACGGCTTGGTATTTACGTTCCCAGTGCTCCAGTCTAGTTGGTTTCAATTTCGATTGCTGCTAGGATCAGAACATGCATGTCGCATGTGTGACACAGTAAGTGTGACATGTCTTACGTGCAGTCATCTGTTGGTGTTGTGTTTAGCACGTGGTTCATGTTTCCATGCTCCAGGTGATTGAGTGTTGTTTCATGTGAAAACCTGGTTAATGAGTTCTCTCATTGGCTGCTTGTTCTACATTGTAAATTTTGGACAGCAGATTCAACTACCTTAGAGTTAAATTAACGCTCCTACAGAGTTTATATGGGAACCACTATAAATGTGTTAAAATAACACTTTTGAAAGAGTTAACATAACACTCAGAGAGTGTTAATTAGCAAACTTTTATAGTGTAAAATATTAACACCACAAAGGATCATATGAACACCACTTAGTGTTATGTGTTAACACTTTTAGTTTAAATTTTCAACACCACACGGAAATAAAAATATATCTTCTGCAACACTTTATAAACTATTCCGTAAATGTTTATGGGAAAACAATTCAAAACAGTCACAAACCCGTTTTTTCTCGTATTTTAACTAAAAGAAGCAGTTTTAAGACAGCTTTATTTTCTTTAGTTTTAATGTAACATAGCTTGTACATAGCTTAGAACAAAATAAAGATGAAAAATTATGCTTTTTTGTGAGATATTTAAAACTAACGTATAAATAACAATTTGCATGTCAAATGTCTATATACAAACATTTTAAGTACTTTTACTCACCAGTTGATTCTTCCCATTGCTCCTCGTGGCAGAAGAAAATGGTGGAAAATAGTGGAAAAATCCTCCAGGCATATTGCTGCATAAATTCCCAGATGTAGTAGTCAACACTGTATTAGCGTTAGATACATGCAACTCTGTATGACAAGGAGGCAAATCAGCTTCTAACACCGAGAGGGATACTTTATCCTTATCTAACTCTATAATTTCAACACTTTACTTTAAATTACAGCAACACTAATTTAACACTAATGAATTTGTGTAGTCCTGTTTTTACGTGAGCACATGACTGTTGTGTTTTTGTACCATGTGCTCTCCTGTCTTTTGTCTTGTCCCACCCACCTTGTTATCATATTATTTATCAGTATGTTCACCTGCCCGCTTGTCAGTTTATTGGTTTGTTTTCCCTATTTATACTCCCAGCGCGCTCTGTCCCTTCCAGGTCCTTCGTCGATATCGTCCTTCACGTTATTCCAAGCAGAGCCACATTGAATTAAGCTAAGTCAAGTCTAGTCTAGTCTTTATTTGTTTTTGTTTTTCCTCCTCTGGGATGTTTGAGATGTTTTTATTTGCCTTTATGTTTTAAAAGTCTATACTGATACTGCACTTGGGTCGTCACTTACACAACCTAGCGTAAAATAAATATTTTATTTGTATAACTATTGTTACGCCTGGGTTCACTACAGGAAGGTACAGGATCACAGGATTATCAAAACACGTAGATTTATTATCAATACACTGACATAGATGAATACAGGAAGAACATGGGGTGAAACCAGACATCAACTGAGACGAACAGAATGACAGAATACAGGCCAATGAATGAACCAAATGAAGGACAATAAATACACAAGGGATGATTGAACTGATTATATACAGGGGATGAACACAAGTCAAGGTGATGAAAATAATGATATGGCAGGAAAGGGAACAAAGGAACACATGGTGGAGGTCACATGACAAAAACAAACATACAAGGAACACAGGATGTGACAGTACATGAGGTGGAGTGGACAGCCCACCTGACCGAAGCGACGACACAGATCCAGAAGCCCGCAGGGGAGCCAGAGTGACAGAGGACAGAGGCATAGCTGGAGGAAAGTAGGAGCTCAATGGAGCTGTCAGGATGGAGGGATGAGGCGCAGCCGCATGAGCGGAGTCCAGAGGTGGAGGCAGGGCGACAACTGACCAAGGTGGAGCCGGGACGACGAGGCACCTGATGAAGCCGGTGGGCTGACGGTCCACTGAGGAGATGAGGGAGGAGAGCGCCAAAGTGGAGCCATTGGGTTGGAGGGCCAAGGCGGAGTCCGTAGCTCAGATGGCGGAGGAGATGACATCGAGCAACAACCTCTGGCCGGCGAAACAGGTAGGCAGTTCCTCAGAGATACCTCCACAACTGAGGCTGGAGGTTGAGCTTTGGGACTGGCTGGCTGAAGAAGCACTAGAGCAGGCAGAATTGTTGTGATGGATGATGTTGACGGAGGTGAAGAGGGTGGGTTGGGTGGGATACTGCTCATGACCCTGGAGCTATCATCTTCGGGGATGAACGGGGCTGGAGGACTATCTGGGAACAGTGGGAGGGGTGTGATTTTACTCCAAAAGTCGATTAGCAGCATTTACAGGTCCAGGGCCAGCTCACCCTCTGCTGTGGGTCGGTGGGCAGGACTCTCAATCAGTCCCTCAATATCAACCAGGACTCCCACATTCTGCGTGGCTACCAACTCACACACACCTGGTCAGACGCGCTGTTGAGCTCGGTGTTGTTCCGCTCTGTCGCTTGTGATGGCGATGGCTCACACAACGGGGTGGCTCTCCGTCTGCGGTGGGCTCTGGTGCACGCTCCCTGCAGATGGTGGTTGGGCTGGTCGCTGGGTCTGGAGTGGCACTGACGTCAAACGATGGTCGGTTCCTCGCCAGGGTCCACTCCACGTAGGCGGCGAGTATGCCCTGAGGACCATCATCGGATGACCATACTTTGCAAGCAGTGTTCAAATTGGAGTTATAAAACCCGCAGAGTACTTCGTCTGGCCAGCTGGATCGTTTGGCTAGAAACAGGAAACTGTCCATATAGTCCTCGAGGCTGCTTTTCTTCTGTTTCATCATAAGGATTGGGAACTTGGGAGTGTAGATGGTGTCCATGGGGTTAAGGGGAAGAGAAAGAAAACACTGAGGGCAAAAAAAAAATGATAAAAATAAAACGAGGGGAAAACACTAAACACTTTTCTGTTTAGGTACAGTATTATGTTACGCCTGGGTTCACTACAGGAAGGCACAGGATTGCAGGATTATCAAAACACGTAATTTTTTTTCAATACACTTACATGTATGAACACAGGAAGAACATGGGGTGAAACAAGGCATCAACTGAGACAGACAGAATGACAGAATACCGGCCAATGAATAAACCAAATGAAGGACAATACATTCACAAGGGATGATTGAACTGATTATATACAAGGGATGAACACAGGTGAAGGTGATGAACATAATGATATGGCGGGAATGGGAGCAAAAGAAAACATGGTGGAGATCACATGACGAAAACAAACACACAAGGAAGACAGGATGCGACCATTATTTTACTACTCCAATTCAGTGTGGGAAGATAAACATTTAATCTGTGGCCATCATTTATTTTAATTGTTCTATGAAAAAATAAATAAATACAATTCCAAACTATTAGGTAAGGCAGTACATGCCTTTATTAAATTGCTCCTCTTTAGATGTTTTCTTGTATTGCCAACATGCTTACTTGTGTTACATTATTAGTCAAAATCCACAAGGTAGAGTTCTACTAATCTTGCTTGTAAAATAAAAACCCTTACATACACTAGTATTTTGCATTGTACTAATCATTAAACAAGTCACTAGTATCAGTAAAGAATTACTAGTATCTGCTGTATTTTACTATCCAGCCTATGTGGTTTTCCCTGATCATCACCAGAGATCGCTATTGGCCAAATGTTGACTCTTTCTCCTGGACTCCATTTCCCATAACTCACTGTAGTGATTACCATTCCACCTGTTCCCCATTAACTTGACTATATAAGCCACACTCTCAATCTTTCAGAAGACTTGATTTGCCCCTGCAGACATTTCTTAGCATTACTAAATTTTTGACTTGTTTCTCTCATTTTTGATTTATGCCTGCCTCTGGCCCACTGCTCTGGTTCACATACCATTATTCATGTTGCCTGCTAACAGACCCATTGTCTGTTAAATTATTCTGAATTGAGCCTTGCTTCTAATGTCCCTTTTAGCTGTTATCTTACCTTGCCTGGTCAATTTGCTGCCCTAGGCAAGATTTTACCTGGTGTCCCTTACTTTTTGTTAATGCTAGGGTGCTTTCCTCACCTAGACGATTGTTTCAGAACCTGGTGCATTTCCATCATAGCTCAGTTCATTTAGTCATATGTGAACTCCGCACTCTGATCCACGACAAAACAATCGGTCCAAGACCACCTGAATGAGGTGGTCTATAGGCTTGTAATGAACTCTGTAGTGGTTACATAGTTACACGTAATTACACTGGTTTAAGCTACATGTTCATTTGCAGGGTGTGAGGTGAAATATTTTTCACCTTTTTAACGGGCTGCTTTTACTAATTTTTTGGGTACTTCGAACAGATATTTTTTATTCTATTTGCACTTCATTTTTTGCAAGTAATACTACTTTTACTTGAGTGTGATTTTCTTTATACAACTGATTACTGGTATATAGATAATCGTTCATAACTTCTATTTAAATACTAATGAATAACTGCTAACTATTTAGGGTGCTAGCATCTGATGAGTAAGTACAGCATAATAGTAATACAATATTTAAGTAAAATGCATATATGAGTATGCATGCATATCTAAAAATGTAATGCTAAAATGGCTTGCCATAAACGTCAGCCTTTTCATCATCAATTGTCCTGCTCTACCATATGGGTGGTTTCAGCAGTGTGAACCTACAGCTCTTTTTATCCTGATGAATCCACACGAAATTGCTCTGAAAACTGACATAATGGGTTTCTGTCAGCAGAATTCTTCTTCAGCTCTTTCTTTCGTGCTGTCTTATTACCTTGAGTGAACCCGCAATTCTCCTTTTGGTTTTATTTAATGTGTTTTCTTCCCTTTTAACTCGATTAAAAGGCTTGGCATTCATTTCACGCCGTACAAACACTGTTTACCCTCATAGGACTGTAACATCTGCTTGACTCTTCACATACACAGCTCATGGTGAAACCATCAAAATCCTCCTTAGGATAATATAGACTTTCTGAGCTTGCTCTTCACAAATCAATTGAGAGTGTTATTACATATACAGGCTCTGTGAAAACTGGGTTCGTGTGGACAGAGATGAAGCAATTTAAAGTTCAATTGAAGAGGTTTTGGCAGTTGGTAGTATAAAATGCAATCTTTCCTCCAACAATTTCTCCAAATTTGGGATAAATGTAATATTTTCTATGAAAAAGACAACTGATTATCAGAAGAAGAGTTTGAGAAGCTCATGCACTGTAAAAACATATCTGCTAATTACCAGTTTCCGTATTTTGCGAATAGCAAGGTTTTTTCATTTATTTACTGTTGTAAATGTCATCAGGGGATGTTGATCTCTGCTGTGTTGAATTTTGATGTTGTAAATTCAACTCTACAGTTTAACAAAATGACTTTTGATGACATTTTAATTGTTTGAAATAATATAATAAATAAAATATAGAGAAATGAGTCAAATAACAGAAAATGTACTGGCAGTTTAATACAAAGCTGTTGTATAATAATATATAACACCAACCTAAACATTATCACTTTTATCTATTAAAATGTTAATAAAAGTCACTTTTTGTAACTTTTCAAGGTTAAAAGTTGTTGGAAGAATAATGTTCCAATACTGCAATTCAAATGCATAAATAAATGGGGAGAAATGCAAATAAAAACATGAATCACAAAATACAGAAATTGTTAATTTTGGAATTTACGGACAAACATCTAAAACAACAAAAACAACAACAACAGAAACCATCACAGAAATTCAAATAGCTTCTATTACAAATACCTTTAAAACTAATACAAACCATCAAATTCTAACCATCAAAACCAGTACCATCACTTGCTCTAAAAAAAGATTTAGCATACAGTGCTCAGCATAATGGAGTACACCCCATTTTGAAAATGAATTTAATCCATTTCTCAGTGAATATAGGTAATGTATTTTGGTGAATTAAAACAAAACAGATTTATTAAACAGACATATTTATTAAGATAATATTTTAGTCACCCAGCATCTTCATAAATTGAAAAGATAATACAATTAAATTCAAGCAAAATATTTCAAAGAAAAATTACAACCTTCAAAATGTTTAGTTTTTTTTTTCTTTTTTTACTTCTCTTGATTTTTCCTCTTTTTAAAATTTGTAGGTAATATTTTTCTATTACATATACATTTTAGTGTACTAGTTTGTTTAGACCATTGTCATAAGTTATTTTGTTAGAGAAGCTCCAGTTCTGGCTTCAGTACTGACTAATCTAATGTATATAAACAAATTAAATATTGTATAGTTTCCTGTTAAAAATATTAATTTAAAAGATTTGTGAGGGGTACGTGTACTCATATGCTGAGTACTGTATATTAATACATTACTAGCATGATTTATTATTTTTCTATGCAGCTAACATGTTTTTAGCATAGCACGATTAACACATAACGTGTTTATAGCATGGTAAGCACACTGTTTGCCTCAATTAGCATGTTCATAGGATTTTAAATTTTTCTAGCACACTTTAACAGCTATTTGTACATTAATCATTAGACCTTCAGAAGTGTTCTGAAAGAATTTGGCAAGCTGAAATATTTTAGCCAAGATTAGTCTTGAATCAGTGGCAGTGTCTGTATTTGAGAGTATTTCACACTGCAAAAACATTCAGTTTTATAGACAAAGGAAAGATGTGGCATATTAGCACATTGCTGGCATGATTTAACATAGCACAATTTAGCGTGTTCCTAGCATGTTTTTAACATGCATGACTAACACATTGCTAGGATGTTTACAGCTTGTTAGCTTCAATTAGCATTTTTCTTGTATACTTGTATACTTTTCTTGTATACATGTTTCTGACATGAATAAACTATCAGTGTTCTGAGAGAGGGCGCCACGGTGGCCAAGTGGTTAGCACGTTCGCCTCACAGCAAGAAGGTCGCTGGTTCGATCCCCGGCTGGGCCAGTTGGCATTTCTGTGTGGAGTTTGCATGTTCTCCCCGTGGTTGCGTGGGTTTCCTCCGGGTGCTCCGGTTTCCCCCACAGTCCAAAGACATGTGGTACAGGTGAATTGGGTAAGCTAAATTGTCCGTAGTGTATGTGTGTGAATGACAATGTATGGATGTGTTTCCCAGGGAAGGGGGATGTGGCATGTGGCTGGAAGGGCATCCGCTGCGTAAAACAAATGCTGGATAAGTTGGCGGTTCATTCTGCTGTGGCGACCCCGGATTAATAAAGGGACTAAGCCGAAAAGAAAATGAATGAATGAATGTTCTGAGAGAAGGAGAGATTTGAATTCAAATCATTGAAGACTTTAATTTGAGCGCATTTCATGCTCTAAACACAAAAATTGAAAAAATAAACCCACAAATATATATTTAGGTCATTAACATAGATTCAGCAGCCATGTGCTTTAGTAAAATACAGTATGCAATTTTGCAGCCTCATTAAGCACATTACTGCATAACCATACCTCAAGTGAGAAAAGTTTCTGTGCGTTTACTAAATGGCCCTCGATGACAGGAGGAAATGAGGTCAATGAGGTATGTTAAGAGTGGCGTGAAAAGGTCACTCTATTACAAAGCCTGCGGAGGGTGTCTTTGCAATTTCTTCCAGTCAATACAGATCCCTTGGAACCTATACGGGGTACATGCAAACACTGTGCTTCAACAGGAACAATGTTCAAATGATGTTGTCACAGTTACAGACAGTCACATTTCCCCGCCGTTATTTATAATTCAGAGCTTTTCAGTTGGGAAAAGGATCTCTTTACACATGTCAGAATAACAAACACAAGCAATTTTTAGCATTCGCTTTTATGAAGACAGGAGCTGGTAAATAAAACAATGAAAAAGTATGTATAATACAGTAAAACTGTGCTTTGGGTCCCTACTGAAAAAAAGAGGTATTTTGTGCAATAATTCATTTCATTTCATTTTCTTTTTGGCTTAGTCCCTTTATTAATCTGGGGTCGCCACAGTGGAATGAACCGCCAACTTATCCAGCATTTGTTTTACGCAGCAGATGCCCTTCCAGCCGCAACCCATCTCTGGAAAACATCCATATATTCTCATTCACACACATACACTACGGACAATTTAGCTTACCCAATTCACCTGTACCGCATATCTTTGGACTGTGGGGGAAACCGGAGCACCCAGAGGAAACCCACGTGAACACGGGGAGAACATGCAAACTCCACACAGAAATGCCAACTGACCCAGCCGAGGCTCGAACCAGCGACCTTCTTGCTGTGAGGCGACAGCATTACCTACTGCGCCACGTGTCACCATGTTGAAGAATATATAACTAACTTTGTGTTATTCACCATGTTGAAACTGCAAGTGCTTTGCACATTTGGGGGGGAAATCTCCTTAACCACTTTTATGGCAGCCATTTTGTGCCAGACAGCACACCACACAACAACTTATTGGTTTGGAGGGGATGAAGTCAATTAGTATTGGGATGGTTAGGAGGCCATGGACAGAGGCCATTGGCAAGTTTGGCCAGGATTCTGGGAACACACTCATCCTCTCATTTTTATTCTTTCAAAGGACATACTGAGATTTTAAATGACATAAAATATAGATGCACACGGCAGTGTAAGGTATGGTCTTTTAACTACAGCGGTTCGAACTGTAGGTCTGCCGGATGGCTAAAAAGTAGGGCTGTCAACTGATTAAAAAAAATTAACTAATTAATCACACTTTTGTCTGTGATTAATCATGATTAATCACGAAAAGCTGTATTTATTACAGAAATAAAAACACAGACATGTAAGTGCCATTTGAATTTTAAAACAATCAATGCCAATAACAAACAAAAATTATTTCCATGTTGGATTCTATGTAAACTACAAAAAAAATTACAAAATACAGACATTGGAAATATGGAAATTGGAAGAAAAAATAATAATAATAAAGTATTGAATACAAACAATTGTATTCATAGTAAAGTTGTTTTGCGAGTTGAGAACATTAATTATAAAGTAGAAGCAATTTTGCTTAGTCCTCCTTAACATTTAGCCAGTCCAGCCGGTGACATTATCGGGTGACAACACACAGGCACGCACACACACTCAGACAGAGAGAGTGCGCTGTACAGTGCACTCCCTTCAAATTATCCCCACGGACAACTTCGGTTCTTAAAGTATAACTGTATTTCTCAAGGAAGGATTCTGATACAGCAACGTGAAGCAGACGCTGTACAAAAGTTGCGTGTATGGTGGGGGAAACACGTCAAACTTAATGAAACATTTGAGGGTGCTTGGAATCAACTTAGAGAGGAATGGGCTGTCTTTGACAGCTTGAATCATCATCTGGTACATTTACATGGATCCATATTATCCTTTATCCATATTCCTTTGCCCATTAAACACACGCAGGGCCGGAGCAAGTTGAACTGGTGCTCTAGGCGAACGGCGATCACGCCGCCCTCAACCCGAAAGTGAAAAAGAAAGTGACCGGTTCGTAGATAAACGTGAGGACCGGGAGCGAGGGAGTAGGTGTCGCGGATTAAAGTGAGGACCGGGGGGTTCGCTCACTATTCTGCTGCCCTTGTCAGCCACCTAGGTTGCCTCTATGGACGCGCCGGCCCTGAACACACATCGGCCACAATAGGGAAAAAAAAAAAAAAAAAAAAACTGCCACTGCTTTAAATGTGTTAATTTTTTTAACGGTTTTAATATTTCAAATTAATCAGCGTGCGTTAACACGCTAATTTTGACAGCCCTACTAAAAAGTTATCAGTATGATGGTAAAAAAAAATGTACATTCCAGTCAAACCATCCTTCTGCAATCTTATACCAAAAACGGAAATAAGGGCAGTATTAATAGCTTTAAATGTGGGGGAGCGTTGCTGTTATGTGATTATATTGTATTGCAATATGGAACCATTAAATGTTGATGTTAAATCAAAAGAAATCGACAAATACTTGAAATTGAGATGATTTAATGACAATAATTCTCTATGGTTACAACTGAATTAGTTACAAATAACTGTATAAAACAATAAAACATGAAATTATAAAAACATAGGATAATAATTTTACCCAGCTTAAATGTAAATTAAAGTTACCTGAGAGAGAGAGAGAGAAAGAGAGAGGGAGGGGGGGTCGGGGGGGATAGAGAAAGAGTTGGGAGAGAGCAAGGGCAGGATATAAACCATATAAACAAATGCATATAATAATTTTCATCCTTAAAGCAGGTTTCAGCATGCTGACTTTTGGGGTTCTTCCCTGTGTTATTACAGCTTATAAACATGGAGTTATATTGTTAGCTACAGTTATTATGTTCTTACAGTACTTGCAAAACCTTCAGTATGAGTGCTTGGTTGTGGTTGACATAAATAAATGACTGATATCAGCTGTGTGTTGTAGGGGGCAGGATGCATCAGATAGCAGAGTCCATTTGCTTGGTCAAAAGTATGTTTGCAACTCGGTTTAAACAGAATTTCATAATTTTTACAATTGAAACTCCAATTTAACATTACGATTTACAAATTATTTTGTGTGTGTGTGTGTGTCCTGAGCTTATATCTTACAGTTTTATTTGTAAGTAGTTTGTCTCATTCATCTAATTTTACATTTGTAAGTGACTGATTTTGGTTGAGAAGCTGAAGCACATGGTAATGTCATATAAAAAGCAATTGACTGGTTGTATGGTGAGAAACTTTTCAATGCTTTTGAATGCTTTTACCCTGTAAATGCTTACAGATAAAGTAAAGACTACATTGATACTAAGACCCAAAAAATATTTAAAGGTCCCATGAAGTGCTTTGAAATGTGGATTTTTGTTTAATGTGTGATGTGATTACTATTGAAACATAAGCACAGTGTGAGATGTATAGTAACCCCTTGCCTTTATAAAAAAAAAAAAAAAAAAAAAAAAAAAAAAAACCCCCCTTTTTTAAAAAAAAAAAAAAAAAAAAAAAAAAAAAACACCCATTAGCATTTCATTTTTTATCATAGCTCTGCCAGTGAGAGTTGTTGATGCAATTGGGGCATTAAATAAAAAGCAAATAAGAAGCATCTAGAAAGGGGTGGGACAAGTCAGATACCAGAGAGCATTTGATTGGTCAGAATATTTTATAGTGAGAGGTGATCCATTCAAGCAAAAGTGACAAACTGCAAGCTTTGGATGTTTATTTAGTCTAAATGCTAATTTGGCTACTGCTTGGAACAAACATTTATCTTCAAGACTAACATACTGATACTAACACCTAAAAACTTTATTTTCATTTCATGGGAACTTAATTTTGATCTCAGGGGGACTTTAAAACTCAAATAAGATTAAGACACAAAAGTTGTTTTGCATAAAGCGAGTTCTTTTATTGGGGACAAACATATTGAGATCACAAAACAAGCTGGCTTTATCTCATATATTAATAGACTAAACATATTTTATAACAAACAATGTTTTTTAATGGAATCTCTAACTGGATGTTGTGCTGCTTTTCAGTTCTTTGTTTACTTTGCATTCATTGTACTATTTCAGATTATGATCACATTTCCATTTTGCATAATAACTCTCGGCTGTCCACACTTGCACAGAAAGACACTTGCATTTTTGTCGGATGTGTGTTTGTGGAAGTCAATTAGTGATAAGAATGCCTTTCAGTATCATCACATCAGATTCTATTTAGATCACAATTAGCTCAAGTCACAATTAACTCTGGGATTAATTTAGCAAAATTAGGCTATAAACTGGTATCTGTAACTTCAAACATGTCTTTTTAAGTACATGAGGCTGGTCAAGTAAGTGTCAACCATCAGGATGTCATGTAGATACATGGGATCAATTAATGGAACAGAGCAACTAAAACTAACAAAGTTTTGATGCCTTCGGGTTGAGAATGGGTTGAAACTGAACACACTGTCATTATTTACTGGATGACCTTAATGGCATTAGTTTACACCATTTTTTAATTCTAAACTTAATTTCATTTAAATGTTATATAGAGCGACACTGTGTCAGTTGGCATTTCTGTGTGGAGTTTGCATGTTCTCCCCGTGTTCGCGTGAGTTCCTCCGGGTGCTCTGGTTCCCCCACAGTCCAAAGACCTGTGCTATAGGTGAATTGAATAAACTAAATTGGCCGTGGTGTATGTGTGGGTGTGAATGCAAGGGTGAATGGGTGTTTCCCAGTGCTGGGTTGTGGCTGGAAGGGCATCTGCTGAGTAAAACACATGCTGGATAAGTTGGCGGTTCTTTCCGCTGTGGTGACCCCTGATTAATAAAGGGACTGAGCCGAAAAGAAAATCAATGAAAGAATGCTATTTATCTTACAATTTCTGTACATGATTTTCAGTCTCTTAATTCTGACGTGAAGTATTTGTTCATAATTCAAATGTTTCATCTTGCAGTTGCAAACTAAAACCTTCAATTCTCAACTCACAATCATTCGTTCATTTATTCATTCATTCATTTTCCTTTGGCTTTGTCCCTTATCAGTGGTGGCCACAGCGGAATGAACCACCAACTTATCCAGCAATTGTTTTTCGCAGCAGATGCCCTTCCAGCCACAACCCAATACTGGGAAACACTATATATTATTGTATATATTTTTACTGTTTTCTACCATAAGCCTTTCTCAGACAGAACTTCGAAATCTAACAAAGTCAAATTCTGAAGAACATTATGGAAGCAAAATTTTGAAAATGATGATTAATTAACAATAAAAAAAAGTGACAGCCACCGTGAAACATGTATCTGGCATATAATCAGTGACAGGCTCTACTTGTGAGATTCCTGTGGGGATATGAAGCTGTGGGGTCTCATTGCCCTTCATTATTTCTCATTAAGGCCTGTCTATGAGGACCATTAGGCAGACAAAAAGATAATCACTTCCCTGGAGTACTGACCTCTTTTGCTTCTGTTTAGGGTTAAACAGAACAGTCACCTCGGTTGTAGTGTGGTCCACTTCCACAAAAAAGCGTCTGCAATAGCTGGTCTGGACTCTTGACACATCATTAATTTTGTTTACAAGAAAACCTGGACCTTCTCTGAAGCCCTTCGTCTGTGTGAAAACAGATAAATTGGATTTTAAATGTTACAATGAAGATCACAAAGCTGAGTTTTCTGATGAAATTATCAACACATGCATAGATCTGGAAGTATTGTAAGATTTTGCTATCAGCAGGTGTTTAATTAACGCACTAGGACTCGACATCTGTTATCACTTTGTGCAATTTCTTAACATAAAGCTATTGTAATGATGCTATATTCATACATAACAAGCCACCATGTGGTTTTTTGTCATTCTAATTAACAAGCAACTGGACATTTAATTCAGAACATTTCTAGTATATCGTACTGTAACATGTCAGTGTTTGCTAATAATAGATTGTTTATTCCCACATGGTAAGAACCTATTTAAACATGTTTTAATATATATTTTGATATAGGTTTTTAACATATGTGACACGGTGGCATATTGGGTAGCACGTTCGCTTCACAGCAAGAAGGTCGCTGGTTCGAGCCCCGGCTGGGTCAGTTGGCATTTCTGTGTGGAGTTTGAATGTTCTCCCCGTGGTTGTGTGGCTTTCCTCCAGGTGCTCCGGTTTCCCCAACAAGTCTAAAGACATGTGGTATAGGTGAATTGGGTAGGCTAAATTGTCTGTAGTGTATGAGTGTGTATGGATGTTTACCAGAGATGGGTTGCAGCTGGAAGGGCATCCGCTCTGTAAAACAAATGCTGGATAAGTTGGTGGTTCATTCCGCTGTGGCGACACCAGATTAATAAAAGGACTAAGCTGAAAAGAAAATGAATGAATGAATGATTGGCTGTTTTCCTATATTATATGTACATATATTCATTCATTCTCTTTTCGGCTTAGTCCCTTTTTTAACCAGGAGTCACCACAGCGGAATGAAACACCAACTTATCCAGCATATGTTTTATGCAGAGAATACCCTTTCAGCTGCAACCCATCACTGGGAAACACTCATTCACACACACTACAGACAATTTTAGCTTACCCAATTCACATATACCACATGTCTTTGGAGTTGTGGGGAAAACTGGAGCACCAGGAGGAATCCCACCCCAACATGGGGAGAACATGCAAACTCCACACAGAAAAGCCAACTGACCCAGCCGAGGCTCGAACCAGTTACCTTCTTGCTGTGAGGGGGACATCGCTACCCACTGCGTCGCCATGTACATATAACAACCAATATAACAACCAATTTTATACATGTCATATATATTTAAAACCTATATCAAAACTTATTAAAACACATGTTTATATAGGTTCTTTCTGTGTGGGCTCTCACTTATTTGCCATAGTTTAATTCCATAACATGCCAATTACATGTGATACCAATTTCAAGTGTTCGCACATACATAAGTTTTGCATTTATTTTTAGTTCTTAGTTGTTACCTTCAATAGAAAATATGAGCATAATAGGTATCATGTCTGACAGTTGCCAAAGTGAGATATGAGCTATATAGGAAACTTATCTTGTATTTACATATAGGTCTTATATGTGGTGTAGCAGGGTGGAGTGAAAAGGCATACACAAGTTGCTTGTGAACACCCCCCTCGAAGGGCTTTTATTTACAAGTGCAGTGTGTAGTGCAGGTGTCTTCAGTGCTCTTCCCTTGCTTCCCAGTGTTGAGGTGCTCCAGTCGGTGAATCGTGGGTGAGATGTGGGTCCTAGATGATCCTGTGCTGTGGTGAGTACGCCGATCACTCCGAGCTTTCTGAGGATGAAAGCTCAAACTTGTTAGTGCAAGCATTAGCGGAGAGGGTTCTCAAACACCCATCCTCTGGCTCTTTATTCTCTTGGAGCTGATGATCTCCAGGTGTAGGCGATCGGCGTAATTGCGTCCAGGTGGCGTCTGTGCGCTTCTCCCAGGATGAAGCTGATTGTCCATTGGGCGACCCGCCACAGTGGATATAAAGAAGCAACACAGGAGACCCATATGGCCTGGATATAAGCAAAATTGAGGTGCATATATGTCCATATGTGGCATATATATGCAAATATGCAGCCTATATATGATCATGTAAGTGCATATAAACTGCACATAGGTTTCATATATGCGCATATACAGAATCCTTATCTAGCTATTTTACATGTGGGTTTATAAGAAAGTTCGGGGAAAATAAATCACAAACAGTTGCAAACAAATTCTTTCAACTCCAAATTTTTCAAAATAAAAACATCAGAATATCAATAAGTTTATAAACATAAATGTATGTGATTCCATTTAAATATTCCATCAGACTGTCTCTAAACATTAGTGTAAACAATTATTAAGTTCAAAGTTTTGTGGAGACACATTGTTTTACTCTTTATAACCTCAATAAATGTTGACTCTAGTGTGTAGGCTTCTGTCAGATCTCTACTGGAGGCTTTGGCTCATTCCTCACTTGAAATACTTCCAGATGACTGATGACCTTTGTTTTCTTGCTGCCACCGCTTTGTTGAGGTTCCATTAAATATTTGTAAGGAAATTAAAATCTGAACACTAATAAGGCCATTTTAAAAAACTTATAGCAAGATCTCTGTATCAACCTTTAGTAGATTTAAATTTATTTGTTGAGGTGCCTGACCCCGATCTTTAGCTGATGCTTTGTAGGCCTAACAATCTTTGACAATTTACCCTAATGCTTAAAATGAATCCACGATCTTCCTCATACAGTTAATATAACAAGACTGGTCCACCTCCATGTTTGACTTTGCAGATGATGTTCTTCTGGCAATAAACCTTTTCACCCCAAATCTGTTGATCCATGGGTTCAAAAAGCTGCAAATTGGTAAAACCCACATTCTTCAAGAACTCTATGTCTTTCCAAAGGAATTTAAACATATCCAAGTCTGCCTTTAAACTTTCAACAGACAACACAACTGCCAGGTTGACCTTTTGTCAATAGGTTATCATTAAAGGTGACATAGAATGAAAATCTTGATATACCTCTAAATATTAAGAGATGGAAATGACACACTGTGAGTTTAAAAAAAAAAATTGAATTTGACTTGTTCTCATGTAAATTTGTTAGTGTAAAATACTCCCCCACCAACCCCCAACAAAACGTGAGTTCATGAGTGCATTACACTTTATAACTCATCTGTGTGTGGTTAATATGAATTCCTGCCTGTGTTTCTTATACATTAAATCCATAAAACTGAAAACATTTTTTTTAGTATAATTTTAATTTAGCCTATATTTTATTCATAACACATAAATCAGGGGCAGTTATAGACAGATAGCGCCTGTCACCCGCTCATAACATGAACCTTTCCTGTACGTCAGTTAAAACAATTGTCATTTGACAAAATATCTATTATTATTAAAAATATTATGTGACAGCTGAAGTGATTATTTCACACATACAGTATACTGTATGTATTTCAGAGTACTTCACACTGTGTAAGTATTACACACGAGCAAGCAGTATGAGAGCAGATCTCAACTCAATAATATTCACGACCCTTCCAAATAAGGTAAAAATTTCCTCCCTAGTGACATTTCAAGTGTTGAAAATGGGCTTGTAAAACCCAATTTCTTGTAAACTTACCAAAGCAACATTCCGTCTATTTGGATATCAATATTTAAATATAATGTAATACATTCCAAAACAAAACAAAATAACAAAAAAGTTACAAGAAATTAGTTAATTGTTTGTGCTAGTTAAAGGGTCCAGAGTGCTGTTCAGCATGGTGTCTTAATGCTTTGTATAGTGTTGTTCTTATAGTTTGTAATAAAATCTCTTTCCTTCATTCATCAGGTCATCTTGCAGGCCATTGGCAGTAAACTGAGAACAAACATTTGCTGGTTGTTGATGATATTGTGCTTTTTTTTCAACGTCTTTATGGGGTTTGTGGTAAAACACATTTCAGACTTATGAACAAAGCTGCCAGACATTACATTTACATTTATGCATTTGGCAGACTTTCAGTGACTTATTGCAATGAAGGTACAGTACACATTTAATACCTTCTTGCTTTCACTGGAAATCAAACCTACAGTTTGAGCTACGGATAGGCTAAATGTCTCTAAGTACCGTTTGTATCTTCTTAAAGCGATAGACTTCCTGATGAAATGATACAATATTCTCTATAGCTTTTGTGAGACCTGTTTTAATTTAGCCATATCTGCTATTTAGCTGCATAGAGTATATTTATTTATGTGTAATGTTGTTATACAACTTTCAAAGGCTTGTTGTGAGAAAGTGGTGAGGAAATGTTTACTCTTGAGTGAACATTTAACTGACCTACACAAATGAATGACTTGAAACATTTAAAACAATCTTCACTGGATTGTATAATTATCAGAGAGCTATTTTGTAAACAAACAAACAAACAATAAACAAACAAACAACAATAAGTATAAAATCGTATAGCTCAAAACTATGTCACTACATTATGACATGATCACTCTGTTAATGATTTTTGTAAACTGCAGAGTATTTAACTGTAATATGAACTGTGTTTTACTGTAGGACAATTGTGCAGTATATTACCGTATGTAAAGTTGCATTTTGAAAATTATTGTATATTTCACAGTAAAGACATAGATACTATTCTATAAATATTACAGTCCCTGACAAAAAGTATTGTTGTCAATCCCAGTTGTAAGAGCAACAAATATTAACTTGTTAACTTGTGTGGCGGGTCGCCCAATAGACAATCAGCGTCATCCTGGGAGAAGCGCACCGACGCCACCTGGACGCACTTACGCCGATCGCCTACACCTGGAGATCGTTAGAACAAAACGGATAAAGAGCCAAAGCGAGGATGAGTGGCTGAGAAACCTCTCCGGTAATGCTTACAGTAACACGTTCTCTCTCTCATCCTCAGAAAGCACGGAGTGATCAGCACGGGTGATCGGTGTACTCACCTCAGCACAGGACCAATTTGGACGCATGTCTCACCCACGATTCACCATCTGGAGCACCTATACACTGGGAAGCAAGGGAAGAGCACCGAAGACACCTACACAACACCTTTACTTGTAAATAAAAGCCCTTCGGGGGGGTGTTCACAAGCAACTTGTGTTTGCCTTTTCACTCCACCCTGCTACATTGGTGGAAAATGCGTGTGCTTTAGGAGTGAAATTAAGGATTTCATCGACCGCTTGCACTTGTGTTTGCAGCTTGTCATCTTGCTCACTCTCCAGATAAAACAAAATGGAGGAGTTATTGCAGCAGCTCACGAAGGTGGTGACCCGACAACAGCAGCTCTAGGACCAGATTAATGCCAGGCTGGAAAGAACTGAGCAGGTGGTCGAGAGCCTAAGAAGCCATCGGGTGCCGCTTCCAGACGCAAGAAGTAATGCTCACCACCATCTGACGAAGCTCAGCGACCTTGATGACATTGAAGCATACTTGCACACATTCGAGGTGACGGCAACCAGAGAACTGTGGGATAAAAAGGAATGGGCGAGGATCCTGGCTTTGTTCTTGACTGGTGAGGCACAACGCGCCTATTATTCACTGAAAACCCCGCAAAACGAAGATTATGAGATGTTAAAGAGAGAGAGATTAGCAAGGATTGGACTTTCTCCCATGTTCGCAGTTCTGGCAGTGGGCGTACGATGAACAGGTCCCCGCCCGGATACAAGCCACACAGCTCTCCAGGCTGGCGCAGCTCTGGTTGCTGTCGAGGAACACCACCGCCTCTCAGGTCGCTGAGCGAGTGGTGATCGACCGCCTGCTCAGAGCCCTCCCCAGAAAGCTCCGCCGGCCCGTGAGTATGAAAAACCTCAACAGTCTGGCCGAGTTAGTGGAAGCTGTGGAGCTGGCGGAGGCATCGCTGGCCCGGGATGCAGGAGAGCGAGCGGCTGCAAACCCCCGAAGGATACCCCAGGAGCGACGCTCGCCGGAGGGCACCTCACGTGCAGTAAGCAGCCCGACGGCTCCCTCCCTCATCCACGAGCCCATGCCAACTGAACCTCAGTCACCAGGGACCCGCGCATGGATGGCTGGCTGCATTGTTCACCACACAGTGCCGAATGGAGCCCGACAACGCATGATCAAGATCAGAGGTAAACAGCTGATGGCGGTATTGGACTCAGGGTCGGCTATCACACTGGTCCAACCACACATTATCCCTCCCCGCACAGACTTCAAAGCAACGATGCCGATTACGTGTGTGCGCGGGGAAACGCGACATGTACCCACACAACGAATTACGGTGGCAGCGGAGGCAGGCACCTGGCCGATGGAAGTAGGAATTGAGCGAGACTTACCAGTTCCGATCCTGTTGGGGAGGGACTATCCCGGATTCCAACAACTCCTATCCGCCACGATGCAGCCAGCCGGACCACGACTGAAGGGACGGGCTCGTCCACGAAGAAAAGGGGGCCGTCCAACCGTCATGCTGGCCACAGACAGCGAGCGAGAGGGTGAGTGTGTACTTTCAGACCCTAATCCATTCTTCAATCTGTTCCAGAACATCACCACAGGAGGAGAGTTTGGAAAAGAGCAACGGGAAGATGACCGATTAAAACACTGCTGGAAGACGGTCCTGGAGATAGACGGTGAAGTACGAATTCCAGGACCTCACCCTCTCCCGTACTTTGTCGTCAGAAAAGGCCTGCTCTATTGCATCGCACAGCGAAGGGGGGAGGAAAAAAGTCTACTAGTGGTTCCAAGAAGAAAAACGGAGACGATAATGGAGTTGGCGCACTCCCATCCGATGGCTGGGCATCTGGGAGCTGAAAATACCATCCAACACATCCGGGATCGCTTCCACTGGCCGGGCATGGAGGCGGAAGTGAAGAAGTTCTGTCGGGAGTGCGCCACATGCCAAAGGAGGTCACCCAAAAAACCTCCCCCAGCCCGCTGATACCCCTCCCGATCATTGAGGTGCCCTTCGAGCGCATTGGGATGGACCTGGTGGGTACGCTGCCGAAATCCGCCCGAGGTCATCAACACATCCTGGTCATGGTCGACTATGCCACCAGGTACCCCGAGGGATTTCCCCTCTGAGTGGCCAACACCATATCCATCGCGAAGGAGCTCGTGCAGTTCATCAGCAGAGTGGGAATTTCCTCGGAGATACTGACTGATCAGGGCACCCCCTTCATGTCCCGGCTGATGAACGACTTCTGTCGGCTACTCCGGGTAAAACAGCTCCGCACATCTGTTTATCATCTCCAGACAGATGGTCTGGTGGAGCGGTTCAACCAGACCCTTAAACAGATGTTGCGTCGAGTAGTCGCAGAGGACGGGCATGACTGGGACCTCATGCTCCCGTACGTGCTCTTTGGTATCAGGGAAGTACCTCAGGCATCCACCGGCTTCACGCCATTTGAGTTACTGTTTGGGCGGTAGCCCCGCGGATTGCTAGATGTGGCCCGAGAGACATTGGAGCAGGAACCAGCCCCGCACCGCAGCGTCCTAGAGCACGTGCGGGACATGCGAGAGCGCATAGATCGTGTAATGCCTCTGGTCCGGGAACATCTAGCGGCCTCCCAGCGTGCCCAACAAAGGCTTTATGACCGGCCCGCACAGCCCCGTCAATTCCAGCCTGGTGACAAAGTGTTAATACTCGTTCCCACAACCACCGCGAAGTTCCTGGCCTCCTGGCAAGGGCCAGGTACCATCGTGGAGAAAGTCGGGCCGGTCAATTACAAGGTTCGTCAGCCGGGCCGTCGTCGTGAGGAGAAGGTCTACCACATCAATCTTCTGAAGAAGTGGGCAGCACCCCGAGAAGAGATGGTGCCCTTCACTCAAAGCTCCCCGCCGATAGTGAGTATGGGAGAACAACTGTCAGCGGGTCAGAAGACCGAGCTGGAATCCCTGGTCAGTCAGTTCCAGGATGTGTTCAGCGATCGACCCGGGCGGACAATACTAACCCTACTAATTTCATCTGGACTCCCCCTGGCCAAAAAGTCCGGCAGCGGCCGTACCGGGTACCTGAGGCCCGCCGACAGGCCATCGAGGAGGAAATAGCCCGGATGAAGAAGTTGGGAATAATCGAACCATCTCGGAGTCCCTGGTCCAGCCCGATAGTGATGGTACCAAAGAAGGATGGCACCCTCCGCTTCTGCAACGACTTCCGCAAGCTGAATGACATCTCCAGTTTCGACGGATACCCAATGCCCAGAGTGGATGAGTTGCTAGACCGTCTCGGTGGGGCCAGTTTCATATCCACGCTAGATTTAACGAAAGGTTATTGGCAGATACTGCGTTTTCAGCACACCATCTGGCCACTGGCATTATCGGGTCCTTCCCTTCGGGTTGCATGGGGCACCCGCCACGTTCCAGCCGCTCATGGACATCTTGCTCCGGCCCCACCAAGATTACGCCGCCGCTTACCTCGACGACGTAATCATCCACTCTGAGCGTTGGGAGGACCACCTGGACCGGTTGCGGAGGGTGCTAATGGAGCTCCGTCGGGCTGGGCTAACCGCCAACCCCAATAAGTGTCACATCGGTCTAGCGGAAGCACGCTACCTGGGTTTCCAAGTAGGACAGGAGTTAATCAAGCCACAGCCCGACAAGATTGAAGCGGTTCAGCAGGCGGAACGACCGAAGAATAAAAGTGGTCTGCAGCAGCGGAGGAAGCTTTCCTGACCCTGAAAACGGCGTTAACGTCAGCGCCGGTTCTCCACACCCCAGATTTCGGCTGCCCCTTCCTACTCCACATGGACGCTTCCGACACAGGGCTGGGTGCGGTCACATATATCAGTCACATATATCAGTCGGAAGCTCACATCCGCGGAGACTAGGTACGCAGCCGTGGAGAAAGAAGCCCTGGCCATCAAGTGGGCAGTCCTGGAGCTGCGGTATTACCTACTCGGTGTGGCGGGTCGCCCAATAAACAATAAGCGTCATCATGGGGGAAGCGCACCGACGCCACCTGGACGCACTTACGCCGATCGCCTACACCTGGAGATCATTAGAACGAAATGGATAAAGAGCCAGAGCGAGGATGAGTGGCTGAGAAACCTCTCCGGTAATGCTTACACTAACACGTTCTCTCTCTCATCCTCAAAAAGCACGGAGTGATCAGCACGGGCGATCGGTGTACTCGCCTCAGCACAGGTCCAATTTGGACGCATATCTCACCCACGATTCACCATCTGGAGCACCTATACACTGGGAAGCAAGGGAAGAGCACCGAAAACACCTACACAACACCTTCACTTGTAAATATAAGCCCTTCGGGGGGGTGTTCACAAGCAACTTGTGTTTGCCTTTTCACTCCACCCTGCTACACTTGTTATTAATTTAGTTGATCATTGGAAAAAGTGGCAGAAGGTAGATTTTTCTGATTGATCATCTGTTGAACTGCATCCCAATCATCATAAATTCTGCAGAAGACCTACTGGAACTTGCATGGACCCAAGATTCTCACAGAAATCAGTCAAGTTTGGTGAAGGAAAAATCATGGTGTGTGGCAACATTCAGTATGGGGTATGCGAGAGATCTGCAGAGTGGATGGCAACATCAACAGCCTGAGATATCAAGGCATTTGTGCTGCCCATTACCTTACAAACCACAGGAGAGGGCAAATTCTTCAGCAAGATAGCACTTCTTCTCATACTTCAGCCTCCACATCAAAGTTCCTGAAAGCAAAGAAGGTCAAGGTGCTTCAGGATTGGCCAGCCCAGTCACCAGACATAAGTAGGATGGAGGAGGCATTGAAGAAGAATCTTGATGAACGCTTTCCTTGCCATTCCAGACGACTTTATTAATAAGTTATTTGAGTCATTGTGAAGATGTATGGATGCAGTCATTCAAGCTCATAGGAGTCATACACAATATTAATTCTTTTTCCACTGCACCATGACTTTTTCTATACTATACATTATTTCTGTTAAGTGACAAGACTTTTGACTCTGACTTTAGTCACACATTACTGTCCTAATTTAATAACTAACAATCAAGACATGATCATATTTTATCTTGGTAAATAAGCATAATCTAGAGGCCTTTGCCTTTCATATAAGTCACTTCTCATACCAAATGATCAATTAGAAGTCAAGTTGTTGTTCCTAAAACTTGGATAGGCAAGTTAGTGTATATGCAACAAGATAAATGGTGCAAACTGCTGACAAAACTGCTGCCAGAACGTTACTGTAGATTCATCAGCAAATAGTTAAAGGTGCACTTTTAATATTTAACTCTGGATCTAGTATTTGTAGATCAGTCTCTGGAGGAGCGGTTGAATAATTTTGATCGCAACTGAGCTGTTTTGAAGTATCCTTTCCAAATATTCCAAAGCATTCATGTCAACACAGAAGATTAAACAAAGAGATTTGAGGTGCAGATAACACAGCTGTTGGCATGTACCACTCCGACGTGCGTCACTTCATATTTTAAGATGTGAATCATCTCCTCCACCTCCTCACCTCCCTTTTCATTTCGGCTTCTCAATGTCGGTTTGGCCTCAGGGCTCGACGGGAGAGCAGCCCTTGATCGTTTTACCTTCACAGGATTTTCCTTCTTTAACATCAGTTTCCTGCAGCTCATTACAAGGGCTGTACTTTGCCGTCTCGAGGGGCTGAGTTGAGTTTCCAGAAGGCCTATTAGCGCAAGCTTCTCTCCTCAGTTTTTTAAGTTCATTCACTGTTATATTTCACCCACTAGTGAGCAAGTGTTTCAGCTCAACTGCTTCATTACGAAGCGCCGCTCATTTCGCTACTCTGGAGGGCCGCACATCTTCACGATGAGAGCTTTTTTGGGGGGTATCTCAGGAGATGTGCAGTCCGATGGAGTAGTCTTCTTTAAGTGGGATGTTCAATATTTTGGAGTCAAATTATCACAGCACATCTCATGGAGGCCAATAATCTTGTCAGTGAAAGTGGCCTTGGATTACCTTGGATTTGACACAGACAAAAACCCTCATATCTGGCTGCGCAGACAGCTGAATAATAATATGCATCAGCTGACAATGATGCATAGCTGTTATTTACAGTCAGAAATAACAGGATTAAGTGTTATTTGGGAGGAATGGTTCTGGGAAAATATTTTCTTTCCTTCTCAAATACTTCATGCTGAAATCATTTGAACACTTCAGGGGCCATCTGAAGAGGCATATGTACATAGAGATTTTTTGTGCAACAGTTTTTTTTATGCAACAGTCAGGGCTTGAATTTTAATTTGTAAATTAGCAAATATTTTATATTATTTTGGATGAAATAGATCAGACAGACAGAAAGACAGAAAGACAGACAGACAGACATATAGATAGATAGATAGATAGATAGATAGATAGATAGATAGATAGATA
>CAIGQQ010030612.1:8558825-8597740 GCA_903798035.1 Danio albolineatus
TTATTATTATTATTATTATTATTATTATTATTATTATTATTATTATTTTACAAAATTGTGTAAAGAAATAGCACAAAAAAAAGTCCAAGATTCTGTCTGGAAACAACTTCTAAACCAATAAGCTTTGTTTTCTTTGTATGTATGCATTACTTTGTTTTTACTGTCAAGTCAGCAGCTCCTTTAGAAATATTTCTGAGAAAAATGGTAACTTGTTCAATACTTTTTTTGCCCACTGTAGATAGATAGATAGATAGATAGATAGATAGATAGATAGATGGATAGATAGACAGACAGACAGACAGACAGACAAACAGACATTGCTCAGTGGTAAAGGTGATTTGAATTGCTGGAATAAACAGACTGCAAATGTGTATCGCAAGCTTGAAAGTTGATCTCACACTCACTGACAAAGGCAGCTCGGAAGCATTTACTTAAATGCCTTCGGCAGGAAGTTTTATCCAAAGCAACTTGCATCACATTGAAGGTATAGATTTAATCCGTTCATACATTCCCTGGGCATCAAAGCCATGTTTTTTAGTGCTGTTTGCTGGAGGCTGTTTGAGCCACAGGAATGTTAGCATCTGATGCTGCATTTTTAACACAACCAAAGCCAGTAAGGACCAAACGAAGGTCAGAGTCAGCATATTTCAGTCTGCCTTTTATACAGCATTGTATCTTCACACGGAATTGAAAAGCAAAAAGAGCCTTTAAGGGTCTGTTAGTGTTGTTTTTATGGAATTGCATGCAGAAAAAATGTCCCCACTACCTGACACACATCACACCTGCCTCTCTCCGACAGCTTCAGGTTTAGTAAACACAACAAAAAAGGCTCTGACCAGTCTGTGTTATTGTTTAGTCAGTCAGAAGATTCAGAGCTGCCTGCAGGGCCTAGAATTATCACTCCTCGGGCACCAAATAAGAGTCCAAATCTATGTTGTTTAGTATATGAAACATGCAGTTGGAAGGTCACTTCTTTTTGTAAATATAGTCTTACAATATCTGAAAACACTGTATTGTTTAGTGTTATCATCATATTCTAAAGACTATATTATAATTATTTAAATATGTACCAGTGTATCTTGTTTTTGTTATTAAAATAAAAAAAAAACGATAATATTGTAATTATATAATAATTAGAATAATATAGAAATGATTTACTTTTCAATAGTGTTATATATGATATTTGTTTATAGATTTGTTAGTTTTTATGATCTGATATTAAACAAATATTTAAATGTAAAAAAATATATATATTCATTGGAATGGCCAATTTTTTTGTCCACATTTTTTAAGGTAACAGGTTGCAAACAGTTTAAATGAGCTGAATTTAAACAAACAAATTAAATTTGGTTAAGGTCAACTTAATTTGTTTGTTTAAATTGCCACATAAACTGTTTGCAACCCGTTAATCTAATGAATCAGTTTTTTCAGTATAATAAAAATTTGGATGCATTTCCCTAAGTTTTTAAATACATAATAATAATAATAATAATAATAATAATAATAATAATAATAATAATAATAATAATAATAATAATGAATAAAAACATTTTTATACAATTTTATAATGTTAAACTATAGAAATAATAATACACATTTTATTTACATAATTACATTATTTTAATAACAATATATATTTTAAATATTCTAATAATAATAATAATAATAATAATATATCTTTATTTTAATTTATTATAATTTGAATAATTTAATTAAAGGCCACCTATGATGAAAATCATATTTTGGGAGCTGTTTGGACAGAACTGTTTGTAGGTATAGTGTGTCCACAGTCATATCACAGTCTATTTTTCTTAAGGCAACTTAAGAAGAACCAGCTGTCATCAGCCGTCTTGGTGAACTTCTACCGCTGTACAACAGAGAGCAACTGTGTTACAGTCTGGTATGGAAGCTGCTCTGTTGCTGAGTGTAAGGCCCAGCAGCGGGTGGTGAAAACTGCCCAACGCATCACAGGGACTCCACTTCCTGCTATAGAGAACATCCAGAAGAAACACTCTCTGCGCAGAGCACGTAGTATTCTCAAGGACCCCTCTCACCCTGCTCACAGACTGTTTTCTCTCCTGCCTTCCGGCAGGCGCTTCAGGCTTCCTCGGACAAAAATCAGCAGACTGGGGAACAGCTTTTTCCCCAGAGCTGTCTCCCTTTTGAACTCTGCCCCCCACTGACTCTTTTGACCCCCACACACATACCCCAATCTCCTCATAACTTATACTCCTCGCAGTCACTGCACTACTCAACATTTGCACATTTAAAATTGCACATATTCATTGCACTGATTCACTTATCTGAACTGTACATACCCACTGTACATATACATTGTAATTGTTTATCTATCTGCACACTTTTGATTATTAATAAGCAACCTACATTGCACTGATTCATTTACTGAACTGTACATACCCACTGTACAAATACATTTGTAATTATGTACACACCCACTTGTACATATACATTTGTAGTTATGTTTATCTGCAATTTTGATTATTAATAAGCAACCTACATTGCACCGATTCATTTATTTGAACTGTACATACCCACTCTACATGTACATTTGTAATTGTTTATCTATCTGCACACCTAATATTAATATCAACCTGTACGAATAATCATTTATTGTAAATCTGGGCTCATTACTAAGGCAACCTGTATATAATGTTCATAGTACATCCATGTGTAAATATCACCATAGTTTTTCTATAACTGCACCTTATTTATACCTGTATCTGCACTTGCTGCTATTGCACTTCTGGTTAGACCTCAACTGAATTTTGTTGCTTTGTACTTGTACATGTGTAATGACAATACAGTTGAATCTAATCTAATCTAATCTAATATTGGGATGATATAAGGACAATAAGTTTTAATATTCCCTGATGTTAAAATAGGATCCAAATCCCTGCCATTTTGAGGCCAACCACAACGTGATGGTTTCCCCGCTCACTGAATTGATTGACAGCCGTGTATTAGCATGACTGCATATAATCATATCAACAAGACAGGACGTGCGCAAAGCAACCGGGATTAAAAGATCTGTTCAGCTTTCTGTAATCATCAATTATCATCAAATGTGTTCAATAATTTTTTAAACAGTGCATGTTTGTAATGAAATAGAGCGATTTTACAGTCTTAACTGTCTCGGTTTGTGGACCTTAAACCAGGTTTATTTTGTCCATTAATGTAACGGACATCCATACAGCAGTGGATATTAATGTGTATCCTGTCACATTTGCCGTGCAAAAACAGTGCAAAGTTAAACCTGCGTGGTGTGTGTGCAAGTGTGAACTTTGTAATGACTTTGCGTGTGACTCATCATTGCAACTCCACAACAAATACATCAAATAAATAATCATTGGGAAAGTTCTTACTTTAGTATTTCTCACAAACGTTAAGTGAAATCTGCTTCCTTCATGTTTGCCACTGTGTTGTTTATCTGACGCAGCCGAGGCGGAGATCGAGGCACACTGACAGGCAATTGGGAATGGTGGGTGGGGAGAACTAGCATTAAAGGCACATGCAACAAAAACAGCTGCATTGTGTTCAGAGCAGAAAATTATATTGTGCTGAAAGGTACAATACATAATCTGATGGGGGTTTTGAGCTGAAACATTACAGACACATTCTGGAGACAGAAAAGACTTAAAATTTTAAATATTTAAAATAAAATAGGTGCCCTTTAAATCATACTACAATTACAATTTTCGCAGCACTGGGTTGTGCCTGGAAGGACAAAAAAACATAAAACATACAGTATGCCAGAACAGGCAGTTCATTACACTGTGCCGACCCCTGCAAAATTAGGGACTAAGCCGAAGGAAAATGAACGAATGAATGAATACTATTACTACTACTACTAAGTTGTTTTGTTTGTCTTGATTGTTCATTGAGTAAAGATAAAATCAGATAAAATATGATCATATGAAATAAAATAAGGCACATACAAGTTTTCAGAAAATGGCAAATGCTAATGTAATTGAATCCCTTCATGCTATTCCACATTTACTTAAATTTTGCCACTGTTCTCTTGTGCTTCATCCTGCACTTCCACCTCCAGTCCCGCAGGTGTGCTGAAACACAACCTTTTACACCAGTTTTATAACTTCTACAAGAAAGCACCAGAAGTAGATATACATTTAGACAGCAAACTACAAATTTCGTTGCACATATGTTACATATACATTTATTGCTGTGTAATACACAGATCCAGAGAATCCGATCCAAAGAAATGGTCATGAGTGGCAGTCCTGAGTCTGTGTAATCTCCTCCAAGCTAATAGAAAAACTCACAAGCTCAGATATAAAAAGGTCAGGTCCTGTGAGACAGAGAGAATGTATTTCCAGAGTCCACTGAAGTGTGGAGTGATAGCAGACTTATCACACGGATGGCCTTTGTTTCTGAGGGTCAAAGCAAATGCAGGTCTGATCACCGGCTCTCCAATTCATGAATTTCATCAGACCAGCGGCGAAGTTTGCACACCTTTGAACCTTCTTTTGCTGAATGTACAATTCTGCGGTGCAGCTGTGGTTTTTGATTTTATAATTATCAGTATCACGGAGGGCAACTCAGGTATTGAGTTTTTTTAAAGAGATAAATCGGAAATTTTAATTTTTGCATGATTTATTCAGCCTGGTGTTGTATTAAACCTATATATATTTATTCTGTGGAACAGAATATAAGATATTTTAATGTATGTTCATGCTGCTCGTTTTTATACATGGATCATGCACTAATACATGAAATATAGTTCATATGATTTGTCTGTTCTGTTTATTCACAAATGTCTTCATCTATAGACAGTAAAATATGTTTTTTTAAATTAATTGTGTAAACTCAAGATGCTAAAAGTTTTAGAACTTTTAATCATGTAAATGCATTGATCAAACTGCAAGGACAAATAATAGTCCACTAGTTAATGTTAGTTAATACATTTACTAACATGAACAACCAATTGGTAAAAATTTTATTATGGTATTTATTTGTCTTCATTAATGTTCGTAAATATTATTTAAACTAAATAACATTAGTTCATGCTAACTCACAGTTAGCATGCTAACTAATGTTAACAAGCACAACTTTTGGATTTTGAGTTAATGTTGAAAAATTAATAAACACTTTGCAAAATGATTATTAATGTTAGAAAATACTTAAACTAATGGACCATTATTCTAAAGTGTGACCAAATAATTAACTAAATATAATAATGAATTAATAAAATGAATAAATTCTGGAAATTATTAATTAATAAATTAATAAAATATATTAATAAAAATACTAATTTCTTCTGAATGCGATACCTACAGTGTATGTATATGGTAATTGGTTGACTTTACTTTAAAAAAGGTAAGTAAACCCATTGGCATAAAATTATTTTGTAAATAAACTGCATACTTATAAAATTAAGTCAACTTAACAGTTACAAGTTACATAATTCACTCACTTTTAAGTTAACTTGTTGGTTGTAATTCAGTGGGTTTACTCAATTTTAAAATAAATAATGTTATAGTGAATAAAAAAAAGAGCAGAACTCATTCCACAATAAAGTACCATTTCCCTTCCATTTCTCTTGAAATTTGTAATTTTTTTTAACAATTTCTTATTAAAATTTTATTCTAGACAATTTAAATTCTGTAATATTTGAATTCAATAAATATATTTTAGCATCTTGAAGTAATGAGTAATAAGCAAAGTCACTGACTGCAGTTCACACAACAGCCTCCGGTGTCGCTAATAACAAGGATTGGTGAATTATAAACCATTTAGCTCTACTCGCCTTAGCGTTGTTCTAATCACTGATGTACTGATTTGGCAGGCAGTGAATCATCATCTCATTAAAACACACAAGAAGCGTCAAGGACATCAAACACTGTCCAGACCACAAATAACTCTGGCAGAATCCAGATTGCCGTAAACAGCTTTTGTCAACAGTGCAAGAGGGCACAGTTAGAAAGACACACAAATATGTTTTCACAAGGCTGTTCATATGACATATCGTCTTCCTGGAATTATAAGGTTCTATCTGCGTTCTGAATGATTTTGAGATATTGAGCCTCAAAGTTTTAGCATTCCATAGCAAACAGTACATGTGTAGCATTTGTTTTTAAAATAAAAAAGTCTTAAAATGTAAACAACTTACAAAAAAAAAATAATCCCATAATGTAAATGAGATGTCAATTAATAAGAATATTTCAATAACTCAATTTTGACAAAAATGTCAGATAGAACCTTATAATTCTAAGGTGACGATCTGAGAGATGAGCAGAGGCTTATAGCAATTCACAAACAAGAGTTTCTAGTTTAAACTAATAATTTCTGAATTCATCGTGAACTTCTGATTAATGAATGAACAAAAGCAACACTGTAAAGCTTTCGTTGTAAATTTACAGAATAATACTGGCAGCTGGGGTGCCAGCCACATACTGTGTTTTTACAGCACCCCTTGTGTAAATTCTGTACACTGTAAAAAATATTTCCTGTAAATTAACAGTAAAATACTGTCAGTTTCAGTTGCCAGTAACCTATTTTAAAGTATTTAACTGTTATTTTAAAGTCTGTTGCTGTGGAAATACATGCACTGAATTAAAAATCATGAAAGCTCATTTCATTCACTGAATAGACTACAGTACCTCAATTTGAACAACTGCTGTTTTGAGTTTATGAAGAAATATTTCTAATGTTTTATATGCCTAACACAAGTACATTTATAATGATGACTAATTTTAGTTGTTTCTCAACATTCAGTTTAACCCAAATCTCTTGTAGCTCACATGCAGAGCTAGAATTAACAGAGACTCTCACTGCATTAGCAACTACACAGCTGCTGTCTTTAAATCTAGAAACATGCACAATAACATCAGTGCTTTATGTTCATCTTCGACTCAAATGCTGGTTCTACTCTCCTCCACAATGGTGACACACAAAATAAATTTGACTCAGGTTTTACAGAAAAATACTGCTTTTTCTTGATTTTACAGAATAATACTGGCAGTTGGGTTGCCAGCCACATACTGTGTTTTTACAGTCTACTCCTGTAATTTACATTCTCAGTATATTACTGTTTAAATTTAATTTTACACCACCTCAAACCTTAACCCATTGCTAATAAGAAACAGCTTATTGCAGTTTTGCAATACATATAGCCGAGCAAATGCAGAAGAAGACCGGGCAAAATAGAAGATTACTTTGTTTTGTTTTGTTTTATTATAATTGCGGTGCTTTTTCTGTTTGTATATCTTGCAGTAATGGCCTTTTGTCTGTACTGCAGCAATTCTATGTCTGTATTAAAAAAAAAAAAAAAACATTTTAACAACTACATTTTATAAAGCTACTCTGAGATGTATTGTGTTAGTTTTGAGGTTTAGTTTACAATGTGTTTCGACAATTGTGCGTTTTAGGTGTGCTGGTGCGTTAAGAGTTTAGAAAAGTTGTTAAATGTATTAAAAAAACTGTCATAACGATTGTAAAAAAACTGGTTGCAATACAGTCATTACTGTACTATACACAGTGTGTTATGCAGTAAACTACTCTATAAACCTGGAGTTCATTAGTACATACAGTACAGTACAGCATTTACATACTGTACACTGTGTCTAATTACTTTTAGAGAGTCATGGAATTGGAGGCCAATCAAATTCCACATGAAATTACGAAAAGGTGTCACCATCGGCCACAGTTATCGTGCTGGGCCAGAGAAGAAGAAATGCAGAAGACTGGGCAAAATAGAAGATTACTTTTTTTTTTTTTTTATTATTATTATTATTATTATTATTGTGGTGCTTTTTCTGTTTGCATATCTTGCAATAATGTTCTTTTTTCAAATAAAGTCTGTACTGCAGCAATTCTGTGTCTGTATTTGTTTATTTTTATTTATTTTTTTTTTACATAAACTACACTTTACAAAGCTATTCTGATATGGTTATTCATGTTTTGCAATGAATTTCTTCAGCAAACGAAACAGAATGCATGCATTTACTAAACCCAACAAAACAAAAATGTACAGAGGCTTCAAATATAAGAGCAGACCTGACACAAAATAATGCAGTTTCTGTAATTTCAGCTGATGATAGTGTTTTTTTGTCAATGTGTTATGATTGACTAAATGTTTCTGTTGGAAGAGAACATGTGTTAGTGTTTTGAATAATGATTTGATTTTGAGACATGTTTGCAGTGTTTTGTTAGATGTGGAGTATTGTGTTAGATTATTATTGTATTTTGAAAATGAGTTTTGAGGTGTAGTTTACAATGTGTGATTTTGAGCATTGTTGTAAAAATAGAAATTAGTGAAAAGAGAAGAGAACCCAGTCCAGGAGACTCAAAACAAGCAGAATTCTTTTATTAAGATGTTGGTTAATCTGTAGTCAAACAGCTTCTTCAAGAAGTCCATGTGTCTGCTGGAGCCTATTGGAGGTCTGCAGTCTGCGAGTTTTATCACAAGTCTGATTTGAGACAAAGACGTCCTGTCTATAATGTCTTCTTAGGAGGAGGGGAGATCGCTAAACAAAGCATGCAAATGAAGTATTGGAGTGATCATGATAACCGGCATACAAGTGTTAGAAACCTGCCCAGCTACTGACCACATATGTTAATCAATAAAAGGGGTTTATTTGGCCTGAAAGTATCACCTGAAGACAAAGGTAGAATCATTGAGGCCTCGTCCATAGCATTTGCATCACTTTGGCTCAGGCAGCAGTCAGGGAGACAAAGGTTAAATGTCCCTCATGGCTGGGCTGTTAATAAAATTATATAATTAAAAAACGTTAAAGAATATAACTTTTCAGTTATATGTAGATTATTGTTAATTTGAAAATAGATTATATAAATGTATATTTCCACCGTTTCCCCTTTGAGAGTTAATAAAAAAACTTTCACAAATTATGAATTTAAAGCCTTTCTAAATCCATTCAACGGCTTCTGTTTAATAACATAGGTGTCACGATCAGAGGAAGGAGAGGGAGACAGATGTGGAACACAGTATATTTATTACTGTAACATCAGGTTCAAGTAAAGGCAGTCTTTAGAAAGGGGGAATTAAAACAGAGGCATGTAAGGTTAGTCACTTCCCTGAATGGCTGACGATGAGCAAGACGAGTGGCAGAGCAGATGCGAAGCAGATGCAGAGCACAGGAGGGTATCTAGGAGGGTTCTCTGGGAGGTACGGGTGATCGTGTCCATATGTGATACTCGACGGAGACAGAGTGAATGAAGGGAGCTTAAGTAGATGGGGCAGAGTGAGATCAGGTGGTGAATCAGAATCAGAATCAGAAAGAGCTTTATTGCCAGGTATGTTCACACATACGAGGAATTTGTTTTCGTGACAGAGCTTCTACAGTGCAACAGAATTACAGAGACAAGACAAAAAACAGATAATAAATATATTCAAAAAAATAGAAGTAAGTGTTAAATGCAAATATACAAATGGACAAGTGTATGTACAGGTGTATTACTATATACAACATTATATGTGCAGCTGTTATGTGCAAATTGGCATGTAAAGTGTGTTGTTAAATAAGTGTATGTGTGTGTAAGAGTGTACAGCAGTAGTGATGTTGGTTCCACGATTATTATCATCAAGTGTTCATTAGATGGATTGCCTGAGGGAAGAAACTGTTTCTGTGTCGGGCTGTTCTGGTGCGCAATGCTCTGTAGCGTCGACCAGAAGGTAACAGTTCAAAGAGGCAGTGTGCTGGGTGTGAGGGGTCCAGAGTGATTTTGGCAGCCCTTCTACTCGCTCTGGATAAGTACAGTTCTTGGAGAGTAGGGAGGGTTGTACCAATGATTCGCTCAGCAGTCCGAACTATTCGACGTAGTCTTCTGAGGTCAGATTTGGTAGCTGAGCTAAACCAGACAGTTATTGAAGTGCAGATGACTGATTCAATGATGGAGGTGTAGAACTGTTTCAGCAGCTCCTTTGGTAGGTTGAACTTCCTCAGCTGACGAAGAAAGTACAGCCTTTGTTGGGCTTTTTTGACAATGGAGTCCATGTGAGTGTCCCACTTCAGGTCCTGAGAGATGGTGGTGCCCAGGAACCTGAATGACTCCACTGCAGCCACAGTGCTGTCCATGATGCTCAGTGGGGGGAGAGCAGGGGGGTTTCTCCTGAAGTCCACTATCATCTCCACTGTTTTGAGCGTGTTCAGCTCCAGGTTGTTGTGACTGCACCAGAGAGCCAGCTCCTGAACCTCCTGTCTGTAAGCAGACTCGTCACCGTCCTGAATGAGGCCGATAAGCGTGGTGTCGTCTGCAAACTTTAGGAGCTTGACAGAGGGGTCCTTTGAGGTGCAGTCATTCGTGTACAGAGAGAAGAGCAGAGGGGAGAGGACACACCCCTGGGGGGCACCAGTGCTGATTGTGCGGGTCCTGGATGAGGATTTGCCCAGCTTGACCAGTTGCTGCCTGTCCGTTAGAAAGCTGTTGATCCACTGACAGACAGAGGTGGGCACGGAGAGCAGAGTTAATTTGGGCAGGAGAAGTTTTGGGATGATGGTGTTGAAAGCTGAGCTGAAGTCAACAAACAAGATCCTCGCATAGGTCCCTGGTCTGTCTAGGTGTTGCAAAACATAATGCAGTCCCATATTTACTGCATCATCCACAGACCTGTTTGCTTTGTAGGCAAACTGAAGAGAGTCCAGTGAGGGTTCAGTTATGTCCTTCAGGTGGGCCAGTACCAGCTTTTCAAACGACTTCATGACCACAGAGGTTAGCGCCACCGGTCTGTAGTCGTTTAGTCCTGTAAGTTTGGGTTTCTTTGGGATGGGTATGATGATGGAGCGTTTGAGGCAGGAGGGCACTTCACACAGCTCCAGTGATCTGTTGAAGATCAGGGTGAAGATGGGGGCCAGTTGGTCAGCACAGGATTTTAAACAGGCTGGTGTTATAGAATCTGGGCCTGGTGCTTTTCTCCTCTTTTGTTTCCGGAAGACCTGGCGCACATCATCTTCATTAAACTGAATTGCAGGTATGGGGGAGGTGGGGGGTGGTGGAGGTGTTAATGGTGGCGTGAAGAGCAGTTCAGGGTGGGTGTGGGGGGTTTTCTCAAACCGGCAGTAAAACTCATTCAGGTCGTTAGCAAGTTGTTCATTGTCTACAGTGCTGGGGGAAGGTGGCTTGTAACTTGTAATATTCCTTAAGCTTTTCCACACAGATGCTGAGTCGCTGGAAGAGAACTGGCTCCTTAGTTTTTCAGAGTAGTTCTTTTTGGCGACTCTGATCTCTCGTTCCAGGGTGTACTTTGCTTGCTTATACAAGGCCCTCTCCCCATTCCTGTAAGCAGCCTCTTTGGCCTGACGTAGCTGTCTGAGTTTTGCAGTGAACCATGGTTTGTCATTGTTGTATGTGAGTTGAGTCCTGGTAGGGATGCACACATCTTCACAGAAACTAATATAAGATGTTACCGTCTCTGTGAGTTCATCCAGATCGTTAGCAGCATCTTCAAAGACATTCCAGTCAGTGAGGTCGAAACAGGCTTGTAGGTCCCGCTCTGTTTCATTAGTCCATCTTTTCACAGATCTTAATACAGGTTTGGCTGTTTTCAGTTTCTGTCTGTAGGTTGGTATAAGATGGATTAAACAGTGGTCAGAGTGTCCCAAAGCTGCTCGTTGAACAGAGTGGTATGCATCCTTTATTGTTGTATAGCAGTGATCCAATATGTTGCTGTCTCTTGTGGGACATGTAACATGCTGTCTATATTTTGGCAGATCATGGGATAGTTTAGCTTTGTTAAAATCCCCGAGAATGATTAAAACAGAGTCCGGCTGCTGTCGCTCAATTTCCGTGATCTGATCGGCTAGTTTCTGTATCGCCAGGCGCGCGTGCGCGTGCGGCGGAATGTAAACAGAGACGAGGACAAACGAGCAGAACTCACGCGGTGAGTAGAAAGGCTTACAGTTAATAAACAGTGCTTCTAGATCTGGACAGCACATCTTCTTTAAAAGAGTTACATCAGTACACCACCTTTCATTGATGTAAAAGCACGTCCCGCCACCGCGCGATTTCCCCGTCGTTTCCTCGTCGCGATCCGCTCTAAACAGCTGATAGCCTGGAAGGTTGAGCGCGTTGTCTGGTATAGTTTCTATCAGCCAGGTTTCCGTGAAGCACAGAGCAGCTGAATGCATAAGATCCTTGTTTGTCTGAGAGAGCAGAGTGAGTTCGTCAATTTTGTTGGGTAGAGAGCGAAGATTTGCCAGATGGATGCTCGGTAATGCGGTTCGAAATCCTCGTTGTCTGAGTTTCACAAGCGCGCCTGCACGCTTCCCACGCCGGCGCTTCAGAACGCGCTTGAGTAGCATCGCGGCTCCTCCGACAACAATGTCCAACAGAACATCAGATAAGTCCAAGTCTGGAAAAGTATTTGGTGGTGTATGCGTCCGGATGTCCAACAATTCGTCTCTGGTGAAACTAATTGTAGGAATGTGACTAAAAACAGGACAAACTAACAAAAATACGACGAAAACTGCAGAGCGCGTCACGGAGGCAGCCATCAACGCCGGCGCCATCTTGAGAGATAATAACAGAACTAATAACAGGGTGAGGGTGCACGGCTGTATGATGGTCTAGGTGATTGGGATGGCTCTGAGGAGGTGTGACGGACTGGGGACGTGACAGTACCCCCCCCTCCACGGGTGACTCCTGGCACCCTGGTACGACGGCGGGGACGGCCACGACTCCGAGGAGCAGGTTGGTTGGGATGACGCTGATGGAAGTCGTCTAGGAGAGAGTGGTCCAAGATGTTGTTACGAGGGACCCACGATCTCTCCTCTGGGCCAAATCCCTCCCAATGAATCAGGTATTGGAGCTGGCCGTTCCGCCGTCGAGAGCCAAGAATTTCCTGCACTTCGTAGACGTTGTCGCCAAGGATGTCGGGTGGCTCTGGAGGGGGAGGCGTCCGGGGGTCTGTTGGGGAAGAAGAGACTTGGTTAGTGAAGGGCTTGAGGAGGGAGACATGAAATGAGGGTGACAAACGGTAGTGTTGAGGTAGGTTGAGTCGGTAGGTGACGGCGTTGATGCGGGTGAACGGCCCTATGTAGCGGGGACTCAGCTTCTTGCAGGGCAGTCGGAGGCAGATGTTTCGGGTGGACAGCCAGACCTTGTCCCCAGGATGGTAAACAGGAGTGGGACGACGGTGACGGTCGGCTTGGTCCGTGTGCCTCCGGACTGCCCGTTGGAGGTGGATATGGGCTGAGTCCCACACCCTCTCGCTCTCCTGGAACCAGTGATCTACCGCGGGAACTTCAGATGCCTCCCCGGTCCAGGGGAACAGGGAAGGCTGGTACCCCAGGAAGCATTGGAACGGGGTGAGTCCGGTGGAGGTTTGACGGAGAGAATTCTGGGCGTATTCCGCCCACGGTAGATACTGTGACCAGGTGTTCTGGTGGCGTGAACAGTATGTCCGGAGATACCGAGCGATTTCTTGTATCTTGCGCTCGGTCTGGCCGTTAGTTTGAGGATGGTAACCTGAAGATAGGCTGATGGTGGTTCCCATGAGTCGGAAGAAGGCCCGCCAGACCCTGGAGATGAACTGGGGTCCGCGGTCTGATACTATGTCTTCGGGGATTCCGAAGTTTCGAAATACATGTTGGAAGAGGACTTCAGCAGTCTCTAATGCAGAAGGTAATCCCTTGAGGGGAATTAGTTTACAGCCTTTAGAGAAGCGGTCGACTACTACTAGAATGGTGGTATAGCCTCCAGATGATGGCAAATCCATGGCGAAGTCGACCCCTAGATGTGTCCAGGGCCGGCGGGGAATGGGTAAAGGCATGAGCTTTCCTTCGGGAAGGTGACATGGCGTGGTGGTAACGGCACAGACCGGGCATCCTCGAACATACTGGGAAACGTCGGAGGCCATGTTGGGCCACCAGTACCTGGCACGAAGGAGCGAGAGGGTCCGCCTGCTGCCTGGATGTCCTGAGCCGAGGGACGTGTGCGCATCCTCCAGGAGACAAACTCGAAGATGGGCTGGCACATAGACGAGGTTTGGAGGTAGCTCAGGAGGAGCGGGTTCTTTGTGGGTGGCGGCACGGATCTCCTCATCCAGTCTCCACAGGATGGGAGCCAAGAACACCGTAGGGCAGAGAATGGGCTCAGGAGCTTCAGAGGTAGGGTCTGGTGAGTACAATCGGGAAAGTGCGTCTGCTTTGATGTTCTTATGACCAGGTTGGTAAGCATACCTGTCAACATTGGGATGTGAAAATAAGGGATCATCCCCTAATAAATCTCATTTATTTAGATTTTTTTGTTTGATTACATTAAATAACAGAGGTGTCACTGTTATAAATAAAAGAAGTTTACATATAGCCTATAGTTATAATGAAAGCATTCGATTGCTTTCCTAAAGTTTCATGCTCATTTAAGAAAAAAATATTTGTGTTAAAAAAAACTCATCAAGATCGACATCTTTGGATGTTATTATTATTAATTATGTGTATGTCTGTTCAAACACAAAACCCAGTATCCACTTTCGCTCCGCTTCTAATCGAGTGTACAGAATCTGTTTGGGAAACAGCGTCTATTTATCACTACGGACGCGTCAGCTGACAGTTACGAGGAAAGAGAATCCTGCCGTCTTTATGTTTATTTCAGAGTGTTTCACGCCTAAATAAACCGAAAGCACAGAGATTCCAACAGATTTAAGAGCAAGGGCGGCCCCTGGTGGTTCGGCGGTATGGGTTGCGTATAGGGAGGATCGGCTCTTTGTTATTATTGACACCCGTCGGAGAACGGCTGAAAATACGGGAGAAATACGGGAAAATACATTTACGGGATGATAGCGGGATAGAACTGTAAAATACGGGAGAATCCCGGGAAAAACGGGAGGGTTGACAGGTATGTTGGTAAGTGATATGGAAGTTGAACCGGTTGAAAAAGAGGGACCAGCGGGCTTGACGAGCGTTGAGATGATGGGCATTACGGAGGTACTGGAGGTTTTTGTGGTCGGTCAACACGGTGACAGGTGTCTTGGCTCCCTCGAGCCAGTGCCGCCACTCTTCAAAAGCGAGCTTTATGGCCAAAAGCTCACGGTCTCCTATGCCATAGTTCTGTTCAGCTGGACTTAACTTCCTGGAGAAGTACGCACACGGATGGAGAACTGGGGGTTCACCAGACCATTGCGATAATACGGCACCCACTCCTACATCCGCTGCATCTACTTCTACCAAGAAGGATCGGGTAGGATCGGGGTGGCGTAGAATCGGGGCTGAAATGAATTTTTGCTTAAGAAGGGCAAAGGCCCGACGGGCACTGGGATCCCATGACAGGTCCTTCGCTCCTCCCTTGAGTAACGAAGTGAGGGGGGCTGCGAGTAGGCTATAGTCCCTGATGAACCTCCGGTAGAAGTTCGCAAATCCCAGGAACCTCTGGAGTTCTTTCACTGTCCGAGGTTCCGGCCACTTGGCCACAGCCTAGACCTTCCCGGTCTCCATTTGGACCCCCTCAGCGGAGATCACGTATCCGAGAAAGGAGACGGTGGATTGGTGGAATGCGCACTTCTCAGCCTTGAGGTACAGGTGATGCCCACGGAGTCGCTGAAGTACTTGAGTAACATGGCTTTGGTGGTCGGCCAGATTATTAGAGTAGACAAGAATATCGTCGATATAGACTATAACAAATTTATGAAAGAGATCCCGGAAGATCTCGTTCATAAAACTCTGGAAGACAGAAGGACTGTTAGCTAGGCCATAGGGCATCACCAGATACTCATAATGGCCAGTGGGGGTGATGAAGGCAGTTTTCCACTCGTCCCCAGCCCGGATACGGATCAGATTGTACGCGCTGCGGAGGTCCAACTTCGTGAAGATCCGGGCATCTCTGAGTTCTTCAAGGGCCGCGGGCACAAGTGGCAAGGGATAGGCGAACTTCACCGTGGCTTCATTCAGGGTACGGTAATCTATGCAGGGCCTCAATCCCCCGTCCTTCTTGGCCACAAAGAAGAAGCTCGATGCAGCGGGAGAAGTGGAGGGCCTGATGAACCCCTGCTGGAGGGCCTCCTTGATGTAGCTCTCCATCGCCTCGTACTCAGGACCGGAGAGTGGATAGATACGTCCGTGAGGTAACTTGGCGTTGGGCAGCAGGTCGATGCTACAATCACAGGGCCGATGAGGGGGTAATTGTGAAGCACGGGTTTTACTGAAGACGTCTAAGTATGGGTGGTAGGGTTCAGGAATCGAGGATGAGAGGGTCTTCGATGGGGGCTGGACAGTGGCGGTGTGCACAGGCAGGTGAGGATCCTTTGGTTCGGGCTGGATGGTAGTAGAGGGAATAATATGGTCTTTACAGTCGGGTCCCCAGGATCGTACCTCTCCTGTGCTCCAGTCGATGATGGGATGGTGTTGAATGAGCCACGGACCGCCCAGCAGCACGTCCACATTAGCTTGAGGAAGGACGAGTAGCATGAGTTTTTCCCGATGGTGAGGGGGAGTGAGAAGCGTCACCTCCTTCGTCCGCCGGGTGATTCTTCCATTGCCCAATGGTGAGTTTTGGATGTTTGTGATCTCAAATGTTGTTTCGCTATACACAGAGGGAAGGCGATGCTTGGCGAGGAAGTTTGATGAGATGAAGTTCCCGGCAGCCCCCGAGTCCACCAACACATGTACAGGAAGAACACGGGAGTGTATGATTATCGTGGCATTCAAGTAAGGCATATGAGAGACAACTGGTGTTAAAGAGAATGCACTCACCATTGGACGAGAGGGGCATGTCGGACAGGCAGCAATGCGATGGGACGCTTCTCCACAACTCTAGCCCCCCATGATTTAAATAATCATGTAACAACTTAATCAAGATTTAAATATTTAATCAGAGGTTAATCCGCCAATACCATATAAGATGTGTTTCCCGTCGGCTTACTACATCCTAATGCATTATAACCTTGGCGCCCCATAGTACTTTTTACTCTTATTTACTCATTAATTGTGAATCTATGTCACCTTACGCCGGCTGCAATGCATCATAAGTTCACTAGTCTGATCAATGATTAGCGGTTGATGATTAATACTATTTAATAGACAGACAGACGATGCCATTATTTTAATAGTCATCTCATTCGATTCTTACAATCATCTATGTAACAACTTAGTTAAATCTCAAACGATACTCAGAGGTTAACCGCCAGTAGCCTATAGCTCTGGCGCCCCATGGTAGAAATAACCATGTAACAACTTAAATATGATTGGAATATTTAACCAGAGGTTAATCATCGGTACCATATAAGACGCGCCACCTTTTCGGTTTCACATTCGTCCTAATGCATTATAACCCCGATCCCCCATAGTGATTGCACGAACAACATAATTAAAAGTCAAACAACAAGTTGGAACTTCCAGGATTTCCATTTAACACATGCTGTGTTTCGTCTATCATGGAACCTAGTACATTCTTAACTTATCTGAGTAATAATTTCAGAGTAACAAGAATATGTTCAAATATAACAATTTATTAGTCAGGTAAATGTGTATTATGCCAATTCATTCAGTCAATTTATAAACAATCAATACAAACATCAAATTCTCAAAGATAGATCCAAGATCAAAAGATGCATACCTGACAAATTCTACATAGTGCAGAGTTTCTGAGAAACTAAGCACTATGGGCCACTCTGAATGCAGAGGCGCCCCGACCAACCGGAAAACTGTTACTTAAGTAGTCAAAAACCAAGAGATGTGTGGGTGTGTGTTGGATAACAATAGGGCATTTACATTCAGTGAGGGTTCCTAAACCCCCCCGGTCACACCCTTAGCAGTGGTGCAAAAGATATCTGAAGTCATATAATTATTATTTGGTTAAGGCTATTTTTGAGGGAATGAGACCATTGTACCAGTCGCACTGAGACATTTCAAATGATATCAAACATGATAGATATAGTCACTTGCATGGATATAGAACAGTTCATGCTTTGAGATGATCATTTTGTGTGAGTTCAGGGAAAGAAGGGGGTGAGGTGTTTCACATGTAAATGAGGGGAAGAGAAGGGTGTGAGTATGTGGGTGAAACGTAGGTCCCATTGTCCTTTCTCAGCTGGGCATCATGCTTTTCAGTCTCGTGTCTCTCTCTCTTAAATGAGGCATATTTTCATAAATCTTACACGGGTGTCCGTGTGCATGGGCTCGTCGTGGCTCATTGATGGAGAAGGTGGTGGCTGAACAGAAGGAGGTTGGGAGTCAGATATAGTGCAGGTGGACAGATGTTGTGAAACAGCGATGGTTTTCTTGATAAAGGTTTCGAGCGGAATGTTGTCTTCGTAGATCACCAGCTGTTTTCGGAGATCCGGATGTAGACCTCTACGATATGCGGCGAGGAGCGCCACCTGATTCCAGCCACTGCTTGCTGCCAATGTGCGGAACTTCAGTGTATACTCGTGAATAGGAGTCTTGCCTTGTCGAAGACTGATGAGTTCGTCGTGAACGGACATTGGGGTTAGAGTAGCCCCGAACACCTCCCGGAAGTGGGCTGTGAAGGCGGTGAAGGAGGAGAGGACCGGGCTTTGCGAAGCCCACAGAGAGTCTGCCCATTGCAGCGCCTTGCCAGTCAACAGCGAAATGATGTATGATATCTTAGATGCTTCGTTCGGGAACCGTGGTGAGTTCGCCTCTATGTATAGAGAGCACTGGAGAACAAAGTCGCTGCAAGTGCTGGGTTCGCCGCCATAACACAGCGGATGGGCTAGCGGCGTGTTGACAATGGTGGGGAAGTTCGGCGCTGCATTGGATGTAATCTTGGGCATACCAGATGAATTCATGGTGATCAAATCAGCGAAAGCATCAGGTTTTCCAACGTCCGCCTCCATACGCGAGGTAAGTGAGAAGTTTGTTGGTTTCTCAGACTGGTGCGTTTGAGTAACGGTTTTGAGGTTTCCGGGTTTGAGTAAATGTCCGTTCACCTCAAGTTTGTCTTGTATGGTCGAGTATCCTGTCACGATCAGAGGAAGGAGAGGGAGACAGATGTGGAACACAGTATATTTATTACTGTAACATCTCAGGGTAAACTCAGGTTCAAGTAAAGGCAGTCTTTAGAAAGGGGGAATTAAAACAGAGGCATGTAAGGTTGGTCACTTCCCTGAATGGCTGACGATGAGCAAGACGAGTGGCAGAGCAGATGCGAAGCAGATGCAGAGCACAGGAGGGTATCTAGGAGGGTTCTCTGGGAGGCACGGGTGATCGTGTCCATATGTGATACTCGACGGAGACAGAGTGAATGAAGGGAGCTTAAGTAGACGGGGCAGAGTGAGATCAGGTGGTGAACTAATAACAGGGTGAGGGTGCACGGCTGGATGATGGTCTAGGTGATTGGGATGGCTCTGAGGAGGTGTGACGGACTGGGGACGTGACAATAGGCCCTATCTTCCAGTTATGTAACTTGAGAAAGTTACAGGCACATTTAACCTCTTCTGTGTCATTTTCAATATCTACGTAAATGTAAGTGTAGATTTCAAAACTGTTCACACGTTTATGACAATCAGTTGTAATGTCATAAATCCTACATGATGACACAAAAATCATGCAAGTGTATGGCTTTCTTAGTACTCTGACTTTTTTCAAAACTATGGTTAATTTCTTTTGTGGAATTAACTACTAAGTAGACATTTTAATGACTTGTGCTTGTTTTGTGTATTAAAAAGCAGCAACACTGATGCCTATTTACCTTCATAAATAAAAATCCAAAGCCATAGTAATTTCACTTGGCATGGTTTCTACAGCGAGTTAAAAAGCTATCAGTTAAAAAAAAAGTGGCCATATAAAAAGTTCACGAGTGCTCATCTCATTTCACATGAAACGTTTGAGGGTTGTTTACAGAAAGCCAGGCTCTGGCACACCGCAGCAATGGCAATCAGAGCAGATATTCCTCGGGAATGGATGAATGACTGTGGTGGTCAAGTTTGCAGCCCTGGCAGACCGAGTGTTCTGGAGGTCTGGCACTTGTACATCTGTCTGTCTATGTATGTGTGTGTGTGAGAGAGAGAGCGAGCAAGCCTCTCCACACTGTAATTAAACTGCCGTCCCTCAAAAGTCTGTCAACACCAGAGGGCGGTCCAAGAGAATGTTTCAAGGCACTGCCCTCTGTGTATGGATGCCTGCTTGTGCCATTGTGTAAAAAATTAAAAAGTCCTGACTTTTTTCTCATAATTTGGAGAAAGAAATGTGAAATGTGTACTTTAATCTGGAGTCGCCACAGCGGAATGAACCACTAACTTATCCAGCATATGTTTACGCAGCGGATGCCCTTCCAGCTGCAACCCATCTCTGGGAAATATTCATACACACTCATTCACACACATACACTACGGACAATTTAGCCTACTCAATTCACCTATAGCCTGTAGCGCATGTCTTTGGACTTGTAGGGGGAAACCAGAGCACCCGGAGGAAACCCACGCGAACATGCAAACTCCACACAGAATTGCCAACTGACCCAGCCGAGGCTCGAACCAGCAACCTTCTTGCTGTGAGGCGATCATGCTACCCACTACGCCACCATGGTACCCACTTATTTATAATTGCAAGATAAAAAATAGGTAGTGCAATCTCAAAAATGCACGGAAAAGGGGCAGAATTACGTTATGCTTTTATTTTGACTTAGTTCTTCAATTCATACTATACTTTTTCTCAGAATTTTTCAGTCAAAAATGCATCTTTCAAATTAGCAGGATTTTGACTTTATGCTGAAGTGCTAGAGTTCAACTCAAACCTGTGAAAACTCAAAATTTGTACAGTAAGATACAGATCCTAATTCTAAAAACAAAAGTAAATCCAAGTTATTGATTGATTGACTGATTCATTCATTTATTCATTCATTTATCAAATAACTTAAAATTATGAGATTCAAACTTGAAAAGAAAAAAAAAAACTGAATTCTGAAAGAAAAACTTGCAATTACTTTTTCTTTTTATAATTCTTCAACCCAAAGCAGAAAACAAACTTCTTTAATAGTCCCCCAAGCTTCTCAGCTTCTCATGTCCTCAAACTTCGGTGTTAAACCTATTGCACATATCAGAAGTGAAGTGTATTAGATTTCAACCGCCATCACATGAAACGATGGCCGTCTTCCTGGTTGCATCTAATGCTTTTAAACTTTTATAAGGCCAGTATTGGCAGCGTTTATCCATTTAGAGCAATCCGAAATCAGTTTTGAGGAAGTGATGCAATAGGTTATGGTCTGCAAGAGAAATCTGCTCATTGTTCAGAAAGGACGGATCAAAACTGAAGTCTCTAGATGGCACAAGACTGGCACCTGCTGGCGGGTTTTTATTATGCCAGCCTGTGCCATTCACATTAGGAGTTTTTGAGCAACACACACTGCCAGGATGTCTGTTGGATGGGCAATGCAACCATCTGTTACCATATTCCTTGATATATTTACCACAGCATCCTTCGGATTGGGCCTTCATAATCACTGTTTTGGCACACCACAAGAATCTTATCTTTAATTCTTTTTAATCTCTTGTACATATGCGAGTTGATATGTGATTTCAATATGTTTTGAAAGAAAAAAAGCTCAATTAATTATGCCAAAACAAAGCAGATACTGCTATTTATGAGATAAAAATATAATTACTATGTTGGTTTGCAAGGTTTGTCAACTCTTTTTCACTATAAAAATCTTTCTTTAATTTTTCCAGTAATGGGTTGCAGCTGGAAGTGAGTCCGCTGTATAAAACATACGCTGGATAAATTGGCGGTTAATTCTGACGTTCTGCTGACTCCTGAATAATAAAGGGACTAAGCCAAAAAGAAAAGAAATATTTTTTTCTTTAAATAAAGAGCCTTGACTGAACTACAGAAAGGAAATTGTAGGCTTTATTATTGTGCTCAACTCTACTCATGGTAACACTTTAGTTCTATGATCCATTTGAGTATTAGTAGACTGTCTTAACCTCTTAAACTCTATTGCTCTATTTTGGGATTTCCGCCTGGATTTTGCCTACCGAATTTTAAAAGCTTCCCAAATCCACATGCAGAGGAGTAAATGCAAAAATGTGGTATCATTTTAAAGAAAACCTTTTAAATTTTCATAAAACACCGTTGAAAGTGATTAAAATAATTGTATATGTTGTCTGTGTTATCATAAACACTTGAAAAAAGAAGCGCTTTCTGAATTTTTTCTTTATAAACTCATATTTAAAAGAGTATATTTTAGGTTCTGTGTGGTCTAGGTTGCTGTAATTAATTTTTGGTGGTTCCTGCATATGTCAGTAATCATAAGAAAAACGAAAAATGCCCCTATCATAATCTATGCAAAAGTTATTGTATTCCAACTGATGAGAGGTGCTATACCTTTTTTTATGTAATTTCCGCCCACCAAACTTTGAAGGTTTTCCATATCCAAATGCAGTGGTATAAATGACAAATTGCAGTGTTATTTGACAGAAAACCATTTGAATTTACAAAAGAACTGCTGAAAGTAATAAATAATATTTGTTATGTTTTCTGTTTTATGATGAACCACTTCAACATTGGGCACTTTTTTCTTTTTTGTTCTAAAATGCTTTTTTGAAAATGTGTAGATAATCTCATAAGATAATAAGACAACTCCAGACAGTTCTGCTTGAAACCAGCAGATAGCAGCAAACAATAGGAAAAAGAATTTTGTCTCTACCATAGAGTATGCAAAAGTTATTGTAATTCTGAAAACTGAATATTGGGAAAATATGGCATGTGGATAGACTATTGTTTTCATATTTTCACGATCTTTGGTTTGATCAAACATAATTCACTGTGTTTTGACCACATTATACATATAAAATGAATACTTATGCACATCACCTCAAAAACAGTAAAGAAATGGCCTGTTTTGAAGCACTCAGCATAAGGTAAGAGATGATGTAGCATTTGTGGCTGTCTGTGCGATCTGGGGCTGCTTATTGATCATAAATATAATATAAAAAAGAATATAAATAGAATGTAATTCAAATAAAGGAATGCTAGAATCGTACAAGGACGGGCAAGAGCTTTTATTTGAGCTATGACTTGTACATGTGTCATATATGAAGCATATAAAAATAGGAAAATGACAGCTCGGGTATCCAGTATTTTGTTGTGTAATTAAATGTTAATAACTTTTGTACAGTAAAATAAAAACCTAAGTGATGCATATTTGCATAAAATATAGACTGTAAAACTTTGCTGTAAAAAACAGCGACATTCTACAGTAAAATTCTGTATTTTCACAAAAACAGGGATATTCTGTAAAAAAACTATGCATTCTGGGTAATCTTCTTGTTTCTGAGAGAGTAGCAAACTGTAAATTTACAGAGCTCAAAGTCGACACTCAAAGTTTGTGTTTGACATCACATTTTGTGCCCTTGTTCACTATTATGAACACTAGTTCCCTAATATAGTTCACATGACAGAGTTAATGAACACATATGAGTGAATTCAGACACTGATGAACACCTGCTGTTAATAATCGCGATCACTGAAGGAAAGAGAAACAATAAACACAAAAAGAGACTTCAGTTGCAGCATCAAATAAAATCAAGTGAAATAAAACACCTTCAGTCTCAGCAGAAGACTATTAAACTCCACACAGCTTCAGCAGATTCACTTATTATTGACGGATTTGACTTCTACAAAGTTCTTATTGAGAATTAAAAGAGATTTTGGTGTTTTATTTAGTTTGGTGTCACCATAATGCAGGTCAGTGACTGCTTTAGTTGGGCTCTTCACCCTTGACTTATTAACTTTAGTTTAACTCTGCATGCTGTAACTCAGAGTTTACGAAACACCTTTGTTATGATGTAAACAATCTTGCACGTATAGTGCTAGGATTACTTCAAGCCTAAATATATAATTGATTATCTGAAATAATTTACCACTTTGTACTGTGTATTGTGCCTTTATATTATCAATGAATACCAAAAAAGTAACCAGTTAATTTTCCAGCAGAAAGAGTAAACAAGATTTTTTTAAAAAGGCCAGCTGTTTTGATGACACACTCAGACCTCAAGAATAAGACCTTGTACCTCAACAATGGTAACAATTAAAAATATTTTATGCTGCAATGCATGCTGGGTGTGGCAGAGAACAAAAATCCCAGCATGCATTGCAGTATGAATAAATTATATAGCTTACTGGTGTTACAGTTTTCATTATTTGCTGTTGATTCTGTTGTTGTTTATGTTGACGTTGTTGATTTTGTCATTTTTAGCCTCTTGTTTGTGATGTTTGTTAATTTTGTTCATTTGTTAATGGTCACCATTGTTGAGGTTCATACGTTGATTATTGATGTCTCTGTGAGCACAAGTTCAATCATAGAATTTTTGTTTCACTTATAAACCTTCATAATTCTGTGTCACACGCAAGCATGTTATTATGTTACTTTTAATAATGGATTAAACATTGGTTAACATCAGTGAACTTTTTCATCACAGGTTGTGCCTCATTTAAAACAAAATCAGCATCACCAGAGATTTTATTGTTTTTCTTTTTACATTTTGTTTTTTCATTTGATTTTGCTTGGCTAATTTACTGTAACAAATAAACTTTTCAAACAATGTTCTTAAAGGTACAGCAGCCCAAATAAATTAATATTAAGCGGTTCAGGCCTAAGAGCCCAACTAAAGCAAACATATTTCTAAATGATGGTGACTTTAAATGTAAAGTTTTGTCTCAAGAAGAACTTTGGTGGATGTTAGACAAAGCTAGTAATTAAGTGTAGCTGGTGATGCTGTTTATGGAGTGCTTTAACTATCTGCAGATTTTTTTACTTATTTATTTATTTAGTTGTTTTTGGGGGGGATTTAATAATTTGTTGTACAACATTTCATTACAAAGCTTGACAAGTTGTAGTTTTTGTTTCTCTATTTACTTTTCTTGTTTTTTTTCCTTTAGTATTTCTTTTTGTAAACAGGATTTGTTAATCACCAGTACTCAATTATTATATAATTAACTCATTATCTTCAGCTGTGTTTGCCTGTTTCTTGAGCGCTCAGTGGACAGTGGAAGTGTTCATTCCAAACTAAAGACTTTTCTGTGGGGTTTAGAGGGTTAAAGGTTTGAGAGAGCGTAAAACTGTATTTTAACAGTAATATACTGTGAATGTAAACTACAGAAGTAGACTGTAAAAACACAGAATGTGGCTGGCTACCCAGCTGCCAGTATTATTCTGTAAAATCAAGAAAAAGCAGTATTTTTCTGTAAAACCTGAGTCAAATTTCTTCTGTGTGTCACCATTATGGAGAAGAGTAGAGCCAGTGTTTGAGTCAAAGATGAAGATAAATAACTGATGTTTTCCTGCATGTTTCTTGATTTAAAGACAGCAGCTGTGTAGTTGCTGATGTAGTTAGAATCTCTATGTTAATTCTAGCTCTTCATGCATGTGAGCAACAAGAGATTTTGGGTTAAACTGAATATTTTGAAATAACTAATCTAAGTCATCATTATTAATGTGCTTGTGTTGTTCATGTTACACATTAGAAATATTTGTTTAAAAACAAACTTTAAAATAACAGTACATAACTGGAACTGATAATATTTTGCTGTTAATTTACAGGGAAATATTTTACAGTGTACAGAATTTACAGAAGGGGTGCTGTAAAAACACAGTATGTGGCTGGCAACCCAGCTGCCAGTATTATTCTGTAAATTTACAATGAAAAGTTTTACAGTGTAGCTTCTACGCTTTGAAACGGAACCACTTATAGGGGTCTTGTGCAACCATAGACCTTTAAAAATGAAAGTGAAACTGATGACGTCATAGGACCCGGTACCGGGTCCGTGGAGTTTAAGATCTGTTGATACTGACATTCAACAGACATTTAACTGACTATAAGAAACTTTGCAAGTACATGTCAACTTACACTAACCCTACCCATAACCCCAACCCTAACCCCAACCTAACAGTCTTCTTATAATCTAATGAGAATTAGTTGCTATGTAACTTAAATTCAACAAAAGGACCATCAAAATAAATTGTGACCATTGATGGTGCTGTTTCTGGGTGTGAAAAACATGTGTCTGGGTGTAGTTGTCCTTAGTAATTATTATATAAATACTTATTTTTGATTACAGTATATATGTATAACACAGGGAGAACATGCAAACTCCACACAGAAATGCCAACTGACCCAGCCGAGGCTCGAACCAGCGACCTTCTTGCTGTGATGCGAACGTGCTACTCATTACACCTCTGTGGCGCCGTTAATGTATTATAGTTATTATAAAATAATAAGCTGTAAAATTAAATCAATATTAAAGTTATAAATCTTTAGTTTCATTTACATTTATTGCAAATTACTTTTATGGTTACTGAATAGACTTTGATTTATGAGATTTAAACATATGGACTATTAAATGTAGTATTAAAATATGTTATAATAAAATATATTTATTCATTAATTTTCTTTTCGGCTTAGGCCCCTTTATTAATCTGGGGTCGCCATAGCGAAATGAACCGCCAACTTATCCAGCATGTTTGCCCTTCCAGCTGCAACCCATCACTAGGAAACATCCATGCACACTCATTCCCACACAAACATTACGGACAATTTAGCTTGCCCAATTCACATATACCACATGTCTTTGGACTTGTATGGGGAAACCGGAGCACCCACAGGGCCCTACTGCAAGTCCAGGGAGAGTGTCTTGCCCCTGGGCAACTCCCTGGGGTCAGAGACCATGGAGGTGGAGGGCAAGGCGGCCCTTTAGAGGCCAGAGTGCTAGTCCAGGGAGAGTGGCTGGCATCTGGGCAGCTTGCTGGGGTCAGAGACCCTGGAGGTGGAGAACAAAGGGGCCCTTTGTGTCAGGGTTCTGCCACTCCAGTCTTGTTTATTCTTGTCTTTGGTGGCAGAGTCCAGACACTAGCTCTGTCTAGTCCTGTGTGGTCATTGTGTCTCTGTATGAGTGCCAATTGTGGGCGCACTTGGACCTTGCGCACTCCCGCGTGATGCGGGCACGTGGGGTCTGGGCGTGTTCGCGATTTGCGCGCTCTCGTCCTTGTGATTTGTTTGTCTGCGGCGTGCGTTTCATTCCCAGCGCCTTTAAGTCTAGTCGGGTTCTGTTTCGGGTGGCGCTGGGTTGAAACATGCTGCGTGTGTTAGCGCACGGTAAGATGTTTTCATTTTATCGTGTGCTTGTGTCTTGCGTTCAGTCCTCTGTTGTTGTGTTTAGCACGTGGTGTGTGTGTGTTTACATACATCGCGTACTTAAGTCTTCATGTGAGCACGCAGTTAATGAGTTCTCTCATTGGCTGCGTGTTCTAGTCTCTATGTGAGTGCATGGCTTGTGTTGTCATGCACTCTCCTGTCTATTGTCTAGCCCCACCCTCCTTGTTAACCCATTATTAGTCTAGTATGTTCACCTGTTTGTTTGTTAATTATGTCTGCTTTAAATTCTCCTCATGTCTGCTGTCCTGTGCCAGTTCGTCATCAATGATACCCCAGTCCTGTCGTGTTCCGCATTGATCCAGATCCCTGTCAACCAGCCCAGCCCAGTCTAGTTTGTCTGCTTGTTTATTTTTTTTAATTAATTTTTTCCCCCTCGGGGTAGTTTATTTTGCTGTTTGTTTTATTTTATTATTAATAAATTCTCATTTTTGTTCTGCAATTGAGTCCTCGTCCTTTCCCCAACCCGAAACCCTGACACTTTGAGGCCCAAACTGAGAGCCCTGTGAAAAAGGCTGGCCCCTGGGCAGCTCGTTGGGGTCAAAGACCCTGGAGGTGGCAGAGGGGCCCTTTGGGGCCCAAACTTCAAGTCCAAGAAGTGTGGCTGGCCCCTGGATAGCTTGCTGGAGTCACAGACCATGGGAGTGGATGGAAAGAGGGCCCATTGAGGCCAAGACTGCAAACCCAGGGAAGGGGGCTGGCCCCTGGGAAGCTCACTGGGTTCAGAGACCCTGCAGTTGGAAGGAAAAGGGGACCTTTGGAAAGTGGTTTAGCTGGAAGTGAAAAGCAGGGGGGCACTTTGGGGCCCAAGTTCAAGCCCAGGGAGAGTGGCTGGCCTCCGGGCATGTCCCTGTTGTCAAAGACTCTGGATGTGGAGGAAAAGTGGGCCCTTAGGGGCCCAACTGCAAGTCCAGGGAGTCTGGCTTGCCCCCGGGCAGCTCCCTGGGGTCAGAGGAACTGGAGGTGGATTACCAGACGGCCCTTTGAGGACCAACTTCAGGCCCTGGGAGTTTGGCTGGCCCCCTGGCTGCTTGCTGGAGTCAGAGACCCTGGACGAGGAGTGCAAGGGGACCCTTAGGGGCCCAACTGCAACCCCAGGAAATCTGGCTGGCCCTTGGGTAGCTCCCTGGGATCAGAGACCCTGAAGGTGGAGCATAAAGGGGTCCTTTACGGCCCAACTGCAAGCCCAGAGAGTGTAGATTGCACCTGGGCTCCTTGCTGAGGAGAAAGAACCTGGTGGTGGAGGCCAAGGGGGCTCTTAGGGGCCCAACTGCAAGCCCAGGTTGAGTGGCTGGCCCCCAGGCAGCTCGCTGGGGTCAGAGACCCTGGAGGTAGAGGGCAAGGGGGCCCTTAGAGGCCCAACTGCAAACCCAGGGAGTGTGGCTGGCCCCAAGACAGCTCACTGGGGTCAGAGACCCTGGAGGTGGAAGCCAAGGGGAACTTTGGGGTCTATCTACAAACCCGGAAAGAGCGGCAGGCCTCTGGGCAGCTTTCTGGGGTAAAAGACTCAGGAGGTGGAGGACAGGGGGGCCCTTCGGGTCCCAACTGCATGGCGAGGGAGTGTGGCTGGCCACCGGGCTCCTTGCTGGGGTCAGAGACCATGGCTGTGGAGTCTAAAAGAGCCCTTTGGGGCCCACCTAAAAGCCCAGGGAGATTGACTGGACCTTGGGAAGCTCTCTGGAGTCAGAGACCCATTAGGTGGAAAGCAAGGGGGCCCTAAGGGGCCCAACTGCAATACCAGAGAGACTGGCTGGCCCCCGGGCAGCTCTAGGGGATCAGAAACCCAGGAGGTGGAGGCCAAGTGGGACCTTAGAGGCCAAATTTCAAACAGAGGAAGTCTGGCTGCCCCCTGGCAGCTTGCTGGGGTCAGAGACCCTGGAGGTGGGGGACAGGGGCCCAACTGCAAGCCTTGGAAGTCTGGTTGGACCCCGGGTTGCTCCCTGGTGTCAGAGACCCTGGAGGTGGTGGACAAGGGGGCCCTTAGAGGCCCATCTGCAAGCCCAGTTGCTGGACCCTGGGAAGCTCTCTCGGGTCAGAGACCCTGGAGATAAAGGGCAAGGGGACCCTTTGGGGCCCAACTACAAACCCTGAAAGAGCAGCTGGTCCCTAGGCATCTCGCTGGGGTCAAAGACTCTATAGGTGGAGGGCAAGGGGGCCCTTAGGCGCCCAACTGCAAGCCCAGGGTGTCTGGCTGGCCCGCTGGGAGCTCGTTGAAGTCAGAGACCTGGAGGTGGAGGGCAAGGAGGCTCTGAGGGGCCCACCTTTAAACCCAAGGAGTCTGGCTGGCTCCAGGGCAGCTCCCTGGGGTCAGAGACCCTGGAGGTGGAAGACAAGGGGGCCTTTTGGGGCCCAACTGCTACCCCAAGCGGTCTGGCTGACCACCGGGCAGCTCCCCTGTGGTCACAGACCCTGGAGGTGGAGAGAAAGGGGCCTTTTGGGGCCCATCTACAAGCCCAGGGAGAGTGGCTGGACCATAGGAAGCTTACAAGGGTCAGAGACCCTGGAGTTGGAGGGCAAGGGGTCCCTTTGTGGCCAACTACAAGTCCAGGGAGAAAGGCTGACCCCGGGCAGCTCGCTGGGGTCAGAGACCCTAGAGGTAGAGGGCAAGGGGGCCCTTAGGGGCCCAACTGCAACACCAGGGAGTCTGGCTGGCCCCCGGGCAGCTCCCTGGGGTCAGAGATCCTGGAGGTATAGGCAAAGGGGGCCCTTTGGGGCCCATCTACAAGCTCAGAGAGAGTGGCTGCACCCTAGGAAGCTCGCTAGGCTCAGAGACCCTGGGGTTGGATGGCAAAGGGGCCCTTTGGTTCCCATCTTCCAGCCCAGGGACAGTGGCTGACCCTTAGGCAGCTCGCTGTGATCATAGACCCTGGAGATGGAGGGCAAGGGGGCCCTTTGGCCCAACTGCAAGACCAGGGAGTTTGGCTGGCCCAAGGGCTCCACACTAAGGTCAGAGACCCAGGTGGTGGAGGCCAAGGGGGTCTTAGGGGCTCATTTACAAGCCCAGAGAGAGTAGCTGCACACTAGGAAGCTCGCTAGGCTCAGAGACCCTGGGGTTGGAGGGCAAGAAGGCCCTTTGGGTCCCAACTGCATGCTTAGTGAGTTTGGCTGGCCCCCGGGATGCTCACTGGGGTCAGAGACCCTGGAGGTGGAGGCCAAGGGGCACTTTGGAGCACATCTACAAGCCCAGGCAGAGTGGCTGGACACAAGGAAGCTTGCTAGGGTCAGAGACCCTGGAGTTGGAGGGCAAAGGGGCCCTTTGGGTCCAACTACTTGTCCAGGGAGAGTTGCTGGCCCCTGGGCAGCTCGCTGGGGTCAGAGACCCTGGAGGTGGAGGGCAAGCGGGCACTTAGGATCCCAACTGCAAGACCAGGTTGTGTGGCAGGCCCCCAGGCAGCTCCCTGGGGTCAAAGACCCTAGAGGTGGATGACAAGGGTGCCTTTTGGCACCCAATTGCAAGCCAAGGGAGTGTGTCTAGCCCATGGACTCCACGCTAAGGTCCAAGAAGGACCTATTGGGCCCAACTGCAAGCCCAGGAAGTCTGGCTGGCCCACTGGGCATCTCCTTGGGGACAGAAACCCTGGAGGTGAAGGACAAGGGGGCTCTTATGGGCCAAATGCTAGCCCAGGAAGACTGGCTGGCCCCTGGAAGCTCCTTGGAGGTCTGAGACCCTGTAGGTGGGGGACAAGTGAGCCCTTTGGGGCCTAATTGCCAGCCCAGGGAGTGTAAGAAGCCCCCCCGGGCTCCTCGCTGGGGTCAAAGACCCTGGAGGTGGAGGCCAAGGGGGCACTTTTGGGCCCATCTACAAGCACAGAGAGAGTGGCTGCATCCTTGGAAGCTCACTAGGCTCAGAGACCCTTGGGTTGGAGGGCAAAGGGGCCCTTTGAGGCCCGTCTATCAGCCCAGGGAGAGTGGCTGGCCCCTGTTCTGGTCTCTGTGGTCTGAGACCCTGGAGGTGGAGGGCAAGGGGAACCTTAGGGGCCCAACTGCAAGACCAAGGAGTGTGGCTGGCCCACAGGCTCCACGCTAAGGTCAGAGACCCAAGTGATGGAGGCCAAGGATACCCTTTGGGGCCCAACAGCAAGCCCAGAGAGAGTGGCTGCATCCTTGGAAGCTCGCTAGGCTCAGAGACGCTGTGGTTGGAGGGCAATGAGGCCCTTTCGGGCCATTGGGGCCTAAATGCAAGCCCAGGGACTTTAGCTGGCTCCCAGGATGCTCCCTGGGGTCAAAGATATGTGGACCCTAGATGTGGGGAAAAAGGGGCCCTTTGGTGCTCAACTGCTAGCCCATGGAGTCTGGCTGGCCCCCGGGCAGCTCCCTGGGGTCAGAGACCCTGGATGTGGAGTTCAAGGGATCCTCTGGGGACCATCTACAAGCTCAGGGAGAGTGGCTGGACTCTAGGAAGCTTGCTGGGGTCCGAGACCCTGGAGTTGGAGGGCAAGGGGGCCCTTAGTGGCCAACTACAGGTCCAGTTAGAGTATCTGGTACCCATGCAGCTCCCTGGGGTCAAAGATCCTGGAGGTGGAGGAAAAGGGGGCCCTTTTTGATCCAACTACAAGCCCAGGGAGAGTAGCGGGCCCCTGTGCATCTCGCTGGGGTCAGAGACCCAGGAGGTGGAAGGCAAGGGGGCGCTTAAAAGGCCCAACTGCAAGACCAGGGAGACTGGCTTAGCCCCAGGCAGCTCAAGGGAGTCAGAGACCCTGGAGGTGGAGGCCAAGGGGACAATTAGGTGCCCAACTTCAAGCCCACAGAGTCTGGCTTGGCCCCCGGCCAACTCAGTGGGGTCAGAGACCCTTGAGGTGGAGAACAAGGGGGCCCTTAGGGGCCCAACTAACAAGCCAGGGAGTGTTGCTGGCCCCAAGCAGCTCGCTGGGGTCAGCCCCTTGGAGGTGGAGGGCAAGGGATCCCTCAGGGGCCCAACTGCAAGCCCAGGGAGTCTGGCTTGTCCCCAGGCTGCTCCCTGGGGTCAGAGACCCTGGATGTGGAGGACAAGGGGGCCCTTTATGGCCCAAATGCAAGCCCAGGAAGTCTAGCTGGCCCCTGGGCAGCTCCCTGGGGTAGGAGACCCTAGAGGAGGACAAGGGGGCCCTTAGGGGCCCAACTGCAACCCCAGGGCAGCTCGCTGGGATCAGAGACCCTGGCTGTGCAGGCCAAGGAGGCCTTTTTTATGCCCAACTGCAAACCCAGAGAGTGTGGCTGGCCCAAGGTCAAGTCTCCAGGGTCAGCCACACTCAGCCAAAGCTCCCCTTTGGGGCCCATCTACAAGCCCAAAGAGAGTGGCTGCACTCTCGCAAGCTTGCTAAGCTCTGAGACCCCGGTGTTGGAGGGCAAAGGGGCCCTTTGGGGCCCTTCTACCAGCCCAGGTAGAGTGGCTGGTCCCTGGGCAGGTCTCTGTGGTCAGAGGCCCTGGAGGTGGAGGGCAAGATGCCCTTTGGGGCCCAACTGCAAGCCCAGAGAGAGTAACTGCACCACAGGAAGCTCGCTAGGCTCAGAGACCCTGTGGTTGGAGGGCAAGGGGGGCCCTTTGGGGCCTAACTGCACGCCAAGTTAGTTTGGCTGAACCCCGGGATGCTCCCTGGGGTCAAAGACCCTGGAGGTGAAGGGCAAAGGGGCCCTTTGGGGCTCATCTACAAGCTCAGGAAGAGTGGCTGGACCCTAGGAAGCCCGCTGGGGTCAGAGACCCAGGTGGTGGAGGGCAAGGAGGCCTTTAGGGGCCAAACTACAATACCAGGGAGTCTGGCTGGGCCTTAGGCAGCTCCCTTGGGTCATAGAACCGTAGAGGAAGAGGTCAATGGGACCCTTAGGGGCCCATTTAAAAGCCAAGAGAGAGTGGCTGCACCCTAGGGAGCTCGTTAGTCTCAGAAACCCTGGGGTTGGAGGGCAAGGGCGCTCTTGGGCCCGATGTACAAGCCCAGGGAGAGTGGCTGCACCCTATGTAAATCGTTAGCCTCAGAGACCATGGTGTTGGAGGGCAAAGGGGCCCTTTGGGGCCCAAATACAAGCAGAGGGAGAGTAGCTGGCCCCTGGGCAACTCACTGGGGTCAACGACCCTGAAGGAGGAGAGCAAGGGGGCCCTTAGGAAACCAACTGCAAGCACAGGGAGTCTGGCTGGCCCCTGGGCTGATCCTTGGGGTCAGAGACCCTGGCGGTGGAGGCTAAGGGGCCCTTTGTGGCCCAACTTCAACCCCAAGGAGTCTGGCTGGCCCCCGGGGAGCTCCCTGGATCAGAGACCCTAGACTTGGAGGCCAAGGGGGCCCATTCGGGCCCTTCTACAAGCCGAGAGAGTGTGGCTGGACCCTAGGAAGCTTTAAAGGGTCAGAGACCCTGGAGTTGGAGGGCAAGAGGGCACTTTTTGGCCAACTACAGGTCCAGTTAGAGTATATGGCCCCCGGGCAGCTCTCTGGGTTAAGAGTTTCTGGAGGTGGAGGAAAAGGAAGCCCTTTGGGGCCCAACTGCAAGCCCAGGGAGTGTGGCCGACACCCGGGCTCCTTGCTGGGGTTAGAGACCCTGGCTGTGGAGGCCAAAGGGGCCCTTAGGGGCCCAACTGTAAGCCAAGGGAGTCTGGCTGAACCCCAGGCTGCTCCCTGGGGTCAGAGACCCTAAAGGTGGAGGACAAGGGGGCCCTTAGGGGCCCAACTGCAACCCCAGGGAGTCTGGCTGACCCCCGGGCACAGAACATGAAGTTTGCCAATTGGTTCCCGATTGCATGGCCAAGGAGTGTGGCTGGCCCCTGTGCTGCTCGCTGGGGTCAGAGACCCTGGAGGAGGAGGCCAAGAGGGGCATTTGGGGCCCCTCTATGAGCTCAGGTAGAGTGGCTGGACCCTGGGAAGCTCTCTGGGCTAAAAGGCCCTGGAGTTACAGGTCAATGATGCCCATTGGGGCCCAACTACAAGCCCAGGCAGAGTGGTGGGCCCCTGGGCATCTCGCTGGGGTCAGAGACCCTGGAGGCGGAAGGCAAGGATGCCCTTAGGGGCCCAACTGTAAGAACAGGAAGACTGGCTGGCCCCCAGGCAGCTCCGGGGGGTCAGAGACCCTGGAGGTGGAGGCCAAGGGGGCCCTTAGGGACCCAACTAACAACCCAGGGAGTGTGGCTGGCCACATGGCAGCTCGCTGGGATCTGAGACCCTCGATGTGGAGGGCAAAGGGGTCCCATAGGGGCCCAACTGCAAGCCCAAATAGTCTGGCTTGACCCCGGGCTGTTCCGTGCGGTCAGAGACCCTGGAGGTGGAGGACAAGAAGGCCCAACTGCAATCCCAGGGAGTGTGGTTGGCTCCCGGGGTCCTCAGTGGGGTCAGAGATCCTGGCTGTGGAGGCCAAGGGGGTCCTTAGGGGCCCAATTGCAACCCCAGGGAGTCCGGCTGAACCCACGGGCTGCTCCCTGGGCTCAGATACCCTGGAGATGGAGAGCAAAGGGACCCTTCGGGGCCAAACTGCAAGCCCAGGGAGTCTGGCTGGCCCAAGGGCGGCTTATTGGCGTCAGAGACCCTGAATGTGGAGGACAAGTGAGCATTAAGGGGCCCAACTGCAAGCCAGAGATCTGTCTAGAGACCTTCTGTCCAGAGACCCTGGAGGTGGAGGCCAAGGGGGCCCTTAGAGGCCCAACTAACAACACAGGGATTGTGGCTGGCCCCAGGCAGCTCGCTGGGGTCAGAAACCCTGGAGGGGGAAGGGGAGGGGACCCTTTGTGGCCCTACTACTAGCCCAGGGAGAATGGCTGGCCCCTGGGCATCTCGCTGGGCTCAGAGACCCTGGAGAAGGAAGGCAAGTAAGCCCTTAGAAAACCAACTGCAAGCCCAGGGAGTCTGGCTGGCCCCTGGGCTGATCCCTGGGGTCAGAGACACTGTATGTAGAGGGCAAGGGGGCTGTTAGGGGCCCAACTGCAAGACCAGGTAGTCTGGCTTGGCCCCGGGCTGCTCCCTGGGGTCAGAAACCCTTGAGGTGGAGGACAAGGGGGGTCTTAGGCGCCCAACTGCAAGCCCAGGGAGAATGGCTGGCCCCCTGGAAGCTATAGGGGGTCAGAGAGCCAGAAGGTGCAGGCCAAGGTGGCCCTAAGGGGCCCAACTGCAACCCCATAGAGTGTGGTTGCCCCCAGGCAATTCCCAGGGCTCGGAGACCCTGGAGGTGGAGGGGAAGGGGGCCCTTTGGTTCCCATCTACGAGCTCAGAGAGAGTGGCTGGAGCCTGGAAAGCTCTCTGGGGTCAGAGACCCTGTAGGTTGGAGGGCAAGGGGGTCCTTAGAGTTCCAACTGCAAGCCCAGGGAGTCTGGCTTGACCCTGGGCTGCTCCCTGTGGTCAGAAACCCTGGAGGTGGAGGGCAAGGAGGCCCTTAGAGGCCCAACTGCAAGCCCAGGGAGAATGGCTGGACCCCAGGCAGCTCCAGGGTGTCAGAAAGCCATGAGGTGGCCAAGTTGGCCTTTAGGGGCCCAGCTAACAACTTAGGGAGTGTGGCTGGCCCCAAACAGCTTGCTGGGGTCAGACACCCGGTAGGTGAAGGGCAAGGGGGCCCAACTGCAAGCCCAATGAGTGTGGCTGGCTCCCAGGCTCCTCGCTGGGGTCAGAAACCCTGGCTGTGGATGCCAAGGGGGCCCTTAGGGGCCCAACTGCAAGCCCAGGGAGAATGGCTGGAGCCCAGGCAGATCCAGTAGTTCAGAGAGCCAGAAGGTAGAGGCCACGGTGGCCCTTGGGGGCCCACCTAACCACCCAGGGAGTTTGGCTGACCCCATGCAACTCGCTGGGGTCAGAGACCCTGGATGTGGAGGGCAAGGGGGCCCTTAGGGACCCAACTACAAGCCCAGGGAGTCTGGCTGGCCCCCGGGCAACGCACTGGGGTCAGAGACCCTGGAGGTGGAGGACAAGGGGACCCTATGGGGCCCAACTGCAAGCTCTGGGAGTCTGGCTGAATTCCGGGCTCCTCACTTGGGTTAGAGTCCCTGGAGGTGGAGGACAAGCGGGCCCTTTGGGGCCCAACTGCAAGCCCAGGGAGTGTGGCTGGCTCTCAGGCTCCTCACTGGGGTCAGAGATCCTGGCTATGGAGGCCAAGGAGGCCCTTAGGGGCCCAACTGCAAGCTGACGGAGACTTGCTGGCCCCAAGCAGCTCCCTGGCATCAGAAACCCTGGAGGTGGAAGACAAGGGGGCCCTTAGGGCCCCCACTGCAAGCCCAGGGAGAGTTGCTGGCCCCCATACAGATCCAGGGGGTTAAAGAGCCTGAAGGTCGAGGCCAAGCGGGCCCTTTGTGGCCTAACTACAAACCCAGGGAGTGTGGCTGGCCCCAGGCAGCTCGCTGGGTCAGAGACCCTGGAAGTGGAGGACAACGGGACCCATTGGGGCCCAACTGCAAGCCCAAGGAGTGTGGCTGGCTCCCGGGCTCCTCGCTGGGGTCAGAGACCCAGGCTGTGGAGGCCAAGGGGGCCTTTAGGGGCCCAACTGCAAGCCCAGGGAGACTGGCAGGCCCCCGGACAGCTCCCTGGCGTCAGAGACCCTGGAGGTGGAGCACAAGGGAGCGCTCATGGGCCCAACAGCAAGACCAGGGAGAGTGTCTAGCCACCAGGAAGCTCCAGAAGGTCAGTAGCCTGGAGGTGGAGGCCAAGGGTGTGCTTAGGGGCCCAACTGCAAGCCAAGGTAGTCTGGCTGACCCCCGGACAGCTCCTTGGGGTCAGAGACCCTGGAGTTGGAGGCCAAGGGGCCCATTAGTGGCCGAAGTACAAACCCAGGGAGTGTGGCTGACCCCAGGCAGCTCACTGGGGTCAGAGACCCTGGAGCTGGAGGGCAAGTGGGCCCTTAGAGGCTCATCTAAAAGCCCAGTTAGTCTGGCTGAACCCCGGGCAGCTCTCTGGGGTCAGAGATTCTGGCAATGGAGGCCAAGGGGGCCCTTTGGGGCCCAAGTGCAAGCCCACAGAGAGTGGCTGGTCCCTGGACATCTTTCTGGGGTGAAAGACCCAGGAGGATGAGGCCAAGTGGTCCTTAGAGGCCCCTCTGCAAGCCCAGGGAGTCAGGCTGGATCCTGGGCTGCTCCCTGGTGTCAGAGACCCTGTAGTTGAAGGACAAGTAGGGCCCTTTGGGGCCCAACTGCAAGCCCAGGGAGTGTAGTGGGCTCCTGGGCTCACGCTTGAGTCAAAGACCCTGGCAGTGGAGGCCAACGGGGCCCTTAGGGGCAGTGAGAATAGCTGCTCCCTTGGCAGCTCCTTGTTGTCAGAGACCCTGGAGGTGGAGAACCTAGAGGCTCTATGGGGCCCAAATGAAAGCCCAGGGAGTGTAGCTGGCCCCCAGGCTGGGGTCAGAGACCCTGGCTGTGGAGTCCAAGGGGTCCTTAGGGGCCCAACTACAAGCCCAAAGAGAATGGTGTGCCCCTGGGCATCTCAATGGGGAAAAAGACCCTGGAGGTGCTGGTCAAGGGGGCCCTATTGGGCCCAACTGCAAGCTCAGGGAGTTTAGCTGGCCCCAGTGCTCATCCCTGGGTTCAGTTGGAGGTAGAGGCCAAAAAGCTCTTTGGGGCCCATCTACAATCCCAGGGAGAGCCGCTGGACCCTGGGAAGGTCTCTTGGGTCAGAGACCCTAGAGGTGAATGACAAGGAGGCCCTTTGGGGCCCTAATGCAAGCCCAGGGAGAGTGGCTTGCCCACGGGTTCCTTACTGGCTTTAGAGACCCTGGTAGTGGAAGCCAAGGAGGGCCTTAGGGGCCCAACTACAAGCCCGGGGTGTCTGGTTGGCCCCCGGGGTGCTCGCTGGGGTCAGCGACCCAGGAGTTGGAGGGCAGGAAGGAAAAGTGGCCCTTAGGGGCCTAACTGCAAGCCCAAAAAGTCTGGCTGGCTCCCAGGCAGCTCCCTGGGGTCAGAGACCCTGCATGTTGAGGAAAAAGGGGCCCAACTGCAAACCCAGGCAGTGTGGCTTTCCCCAGGGCAGCTCTCTGAGGTCAGAGATCCTGGACGTGGAGGACAAGGGGACCATAAGGGTCCCAACTGCAAGCCCAGGGAGTCTGGTTGGCCCCCAGGCTGCTTGCCTGGGTCAGAGAGCCTGAAGGTGGAGGCCAAGGGGGCCCTTAGGGGCCCAGCTTCAAGCCCAGTTAGAGTGGCTGGTCCCTGGGCATCTTGCTGGGGTCAAAGACCCAGGAGTTGGAGAGCAAGGGGGCCCTATGGGGCCCAACTGCAAGTCCAGGGAGTTTGGCTGGCCCCCGGGCTCCTCGCTGGGTTCAGTGAGATTGGGGGTGGAGGACAAGGGACCCTTTGGGGCTCATTTACGGGCCCATGGAGAGTGGCTAGACCCTGGGAAGTTCTCTTGAGTCAGAGACCCTAGAGGTGAAGGACAAGGAGGCCCTTTGGGGCCCAACTGTAAGCCCAGGGAGTGTGGCTGGCCCAAGGGCAGCTCCCTGGGGTAAGAGACCCTGGAGATGGAGGAAAAGGGGACCTATTGGGGCCTAACTGCAAGCTCATGGAGTCTGCCTGGCCCCCGGGCAGCTCCCTGGAGTCTGAGACCCTGGATTTGGAGGACAAGGGAATGTGGCTCGCTCCCGGACTCTGCGCTGGGGTCAGAGTCCCTGTTTATGGAGGACACGGGGGAGGGCCCAGGGAGACTGGTTGCAGATACCCTGCAATTTTAGGACAATGGGCTGGCTGGCCCCCAGGGAGCTCCAGGTGGTTAGAGAGCCTGGAGGTGCAGCCCAAGGGAGCCATTAGGGGCCCAACTGCAACCACAGGGAGTCTGGCTGGCCCCCAGGCAGCTCCATGGGGTCAGAGACCCTGGATATGGAGGACATGGGGGCAGTTAAGGGACCTACTTCAAGCCCAGGGAGTGTGGCTGGCCCCAGGCAACTCGCTGGGGTCAGAGACCCT
>CAIGQQ010030628.1:0-27559 GCA_903798035.1 Danio albolineatus
ATTTTTTAATTTAATTAATAAATTTAATTAAATTAATATTTTTTTTTAGTCTTAGTCAAAATGTTAATTACTAAAAACATTTTGGCCAGCTGAATCGTCTAGTATTAAATGACTGACTTTTTAGATATTTTGTAAATAATTTAGGGCAGCACAGTGATGCAGTGGGTAGCACAATCATCTCACAGAAAGAAGGTCACTGATTCGAGCCCCGACTGGGTCAGTTTGTAAGTGTCCAAAAGTGTATGTGTTTCCCATATTACAAAATCTTAAATGCTATTTTACAAGATTTTAAATTTCTATCATTTTTGATGATACAATGTATAGTTGTATGCTAAAGTTTTCCTGAATTTAATCTGCGAATATTGGGATAGTTCATGAAATCCAAAAAATCTTGCTAGATTTGACATCACACTGCTTTGTTTACTGCAGTAACCAAGGCAACACCTTTGTGTTCTATAGACAGCACCTGCTGGATTAGCATTTTTATTCTGAATATAAATAATGTTTTGGTTAAGGATTAGTTTGTTACAATCAATATTTAGTAAATAAAGTTACCTGCCAATGTTACCTGCAACCTAAAGTCGCCATGAGGTTGTATGGAAAAAATATTTTAAAAAGTTTAAAAAGGTATCAAAGTCACCTGTTGGAAAGTATTAGAAATGTTACTGTTTCACTGCTAGAAAAAAATACTTTATTTTGATGGTCCATTTGTTTAATTCAAGTTACATTGCAACTAATTCTCATTAGATTATAAGTAGACTGTTAGGTTGGGGTTAGTGTAAGTTGACATGTACTTGCAAAGTTTCTTATAGTCAGTTAAATGTCTGTTGAATGTCAGTATCAACAGATATTAAATATACAGCCTGATAAACCTCAAATGGACCATAGAAATAAAGTGTTGCCGAAAAAATAGTGTTGTAACCTTGGTTCTTTTAATTACAGGTTGTTTCCAAAATGTTTGTCACTTAAACTGCACTTGTATGAAAATGTATGATTACTTTGAGTAATAAGTAAAATAAGTAAATAAATAAAACTAAGACATAAAAGGGAGAACATTCAAAGAATTGCTATTGCTCTGTCAATCTTTTTACTAAACAGATGTCAAATTACAATTGTTCTGTAGGTTATAGCTACTTTATTTCATGGTCTGTTGAAATTCTTGATTCTGATTGGCTGGAGGGTGAGGTATATTTCGTTGAAACACACAGGTAGTTTTGATCACAGTTTGAAATAAATGCGCTTCTCCCAAACATTTACAGTAACTATAGCAACTCGCATGTGCTGCGCATGAAACCGATGAGGGCTATTACTGGCGGACGGGAAATCTGCAAAATTAGGAAAAAAACTCATCAACTATGCCACAAATTCAAATTTTAAGAGTTTTTCAAGCGAGAATGTAGTCATTTTAAAGTCACATCAGCCGTTTGTGTGTATGAAAAGTGCGTTTTAAAAAATGTCGGAAGCTCCAGGCGGTCAGCGGCAGCTCCACGAATGGCTCGCCCCGAGGGAAGCTTTATGTCGGGCAGAGAATCTCCGGTTCAACGCTGGATCTAATCTCTTGCATCTCTGTTGTTAAAATGGGATACATAATTAATCTTTGGTGTATCTAACGGTCAGTCTTTGGAAATTTGAACCTATTATTTTTTTCTCAGGTGTATTTTTTTGGCAGATCACAAAGATAAATCATAATTAATCTATGACCGTAAATAATATAATATTACACTGATCCTGCGTGTTTGGCTGATTGCTTTTGTTTTAAAGAAGATAAATAAAGCAGAATATTCTTCTACTTGTCCCGAAATGTGTTTCTTTTCCTAAATTTCCCTACATATTTAACAGCAGAGATTTCTGAAATACGTTCTGGCTGCTTTCTCTTCATAATACATATTCCTAAAGTGTATTTAATTGATATGGTTCTTTTTATAAGTATAATAATATTAATATTGTATGTTCATTATGAAATGTAAATCGTAGCCCAGCTTTTGCAGTATAAATGTTAAGAGATATACATACAGATCCTCCCTCATCCCCTCAGCATGCAGATGCTCTCTCTCTCTCTCTCTCTCTCTCTCTCTCTGTCTGCCTGTCAGTCTGTCACAGCTGATTCAGTGGAGGGACTAGAAAATCTAACATATAAAAACGGACAAAAATTCTGACAAATATTGCCCGGCAAAAGAAAAACCAGTTTAAATATAGGCCTACTTTGGCAAATGACCATGGAAGAGCGGGATAATCAATGGCTTGCAGTGCGTTAAAGGATTTTAATGCACTTCGCGGAGACGACCTGGTCCTTTGCCTCTACGTCGTGCATTAAAATCCTTTAATGCACAGCAAGCCGTTGATTATCCCTTACTTGATCCATAATCCATAATTTAATTATTCAATAATTTGTTCGTTCATTCATTTATTTATACATTCATTCATTTATTCATTCATTCATTCATTCAATCATTCATTTTCCATCAGTTTAGTCCCTTATTTATCAGGGTTCACCACAGCGAAATGAACTGCCAACTTTTCCAGCATATGTTTTACAGAGCGTATGTCCTACCAGTCGCAACCCAGTACTGGAACACACCCATACACGCTCACATTCACACTCACACACTATGGCCAATTCAGTTCATCCAATTCACCTATACCGCATGTCTTTGGACTGTGGTGGAGACAGGAGCACCTGGAGGAAACCCACGCAAACAAAGGAGGACATGCAAACTCCACACAGAAATGCCACCTGTTCCAGCCGGGACTCGAACCAGTGACCTTCTTGCTGTGAGGCAACAGTGCTAAACACTAAGCCACTGTGCCGCAATAATTGATTTAAAATTTTAATGTGTAATGAAATGTGTATTTATATAGCACATTTATTGTGTTTGGCCATATACCCAAAGCGCTTCACAATCATGAGGGGGGTCTCTCCACACCACCACCAATGCAGCATCCACTTAGATAATGCGACGGCAGCCACAGGTCAATGGCACCAGTGCGCTCACCACACACCATCTATAGGTGGAGAGAATAAATAGTTATGCAGCCAGTTCAGTGGATGGGGATGATTGGGAGGCCATGATGGTTAAGGGCCGAGAGGGAATTTGGCCAGGACACCGGGGTTACACCCCTACTCTTTACGAGAAGTGCCATGGGATTTTTAATGTCCACAGAGAGTGAGGACCTCGGTTTAACGTCTCATCTGAAAGACGGCACCCACTGACAATATAGTGTCCCCTTCACTTTTACTGGGGCATTAGGACTTACACAGACCACAGGTTGAGCACCCCCTGCTGGCGTCACTAACACCACTTCCAACAGCAACCTAGTTTTCCCATGTGGTCTCCCATCCAGGTACTGACCAGGGGCGTAAATCCCGGGGGGGACAGGGGGGACGTGTCCCCCCGCATCCGAGGGTTGTCCCCCCCTCCAAAAAATGTATATATATATAAAAATTGCACCCTCCAACGTGAAAAATATATGTATCTATATCTAAAATAATTTTGTAAGTTGAAAAAACAAACGCAAAAAAGTGCATTTAGAAATAGAGTTCCCCCTCCCCTTCCTCACAGTGGTTTGGTCCACTGCCTGCTTTCGCGGTTCTCACCCACTCTACACAGACGAGACGAGCCAGGTGTACCGGTGCCGTGCTGCTGCAGCTAAATCACTGTTTAACTCCAGTACGTATGGTTTAATTCACTGTAAATAAAGCGATTTCTCTTTAATGTAGTTGATACAGACTCATTCATAAATTAGTAGCATCAAAAATGCTGATTATCGAGGTAATTTTCCATGAATGTGCTACATTAGCGATTAAAACATTACATGTCTAGTTAACGTAGGCTTGTTTACTATAGTTTTTTTGCATAGTGTGCTGCAACTAAGACGCCAAAGTCAATGTAACGACTTGTCATGGCATAATGTTAAATAAAGCAAGTTAAATTAACCCCTTAGAGATTTTACATACTGTAATTCTTTAAATAATTGATTTTGTTACAAAACAATACTTATTTTTTTATATATCTTTTTCACAATAACCGTTTCAGTCATGTTTAAATTGTGTTGTATGTTGTTGATGGCTGGACTGTTAACAAGATAAAGCAATAAATAATTTTGAAGTAAAATCTGCTTTGTCATTGAACCTGAAAAATACTTTTGAAAATAACTATAATGACGCAGTGTCCATGCTACAATAATAATGATAGAATCGAAGTTTTTCCACTGTGCCAACATATCTTTATAAGTACAATTTGACTGTATTATTTGTGTCCCCCTCAAAAAATTGCTCATGATAAATTTTACATTCATTGTCCCCCCCTACTGTTAAATGAAATTTACGCCCTTGGTACTGACCAAGCTCAGCCCTGCTTATATCTGATATATATATATATATATATATATATATATATATATATATATATATATCAGATTATCAAATCAGTAAACTTTAAATTACCATTATTTAAGCATAAACAGTGCGCAAAACCTTTTACTGGACATGGGGAAGCTACTGCTTGTTAAATTTAAAGGTGCAGTATGTATGACTCCCAGTGGTTGAACTATAGCAGTTCGAAATAAAAACACTTTTTCACATGTAACCTGCACAGTTAATGTTTATGTTTGTAATATTATATAACTTGCTAATCCAAAACCACCTAATGTGAATTTTTATAACTTTGTATCTGCCTTTCATTTTGGAGGCTGCTGCTTTCCTCTGGACTGAAATGAAATACACCATATACACCACGGTTTCTACCTAGGCAACTCAGAGTGCTAAAATTCAATTGTTTAAACTGGCAGTAGGAGGGTTATACAGACCAAAACAAAAACATTCCAACACAGAAAGCACATATTTAAAGGAGAATAATTGAATTTATGTTGCATTGTTTTTCAGATAAACAAGTATGTTTCTTTAAAATTAAGCAAACATATTATGATATTTTTTATATAGAAGGCTTTAGAAGAGTCAAAAACACACATCACCTTTAAGTACCCTAATTGGGACACAATATGGGTATACATTTCATGCCAACAGGGATGTAACAATTACATTATCTTTGTTTACCACCATTCTGTTATTTAACAAAAAAATATTGTATGTCTTGAAATAGAATCTGACCAACTTTATATGCTTTTGTAATTTTAGGAACAAGAGGACCCCAACAAACTTGCCACCAGCTGGCCTGATTACTATATAGATCGGATCAACTCCATGGCAGCTGTAAGTATTTACTTTGTAACCGTTACGTTTTTAAATGCACAACAAACATTTGCACCTTTAGTAATAAAAGCTGATTTGGACACCAGTAACATGATGGGGGGAATGAAGAAATAACAACGTGTACACACCGCAGTCAAAGACATGATATTCTCTTTCCAAGTAGTGAAATTCCAGTGTAATAGAGCTATTTTGTTTAAATTTGTAATATCTGAATTTTTTACATGTGCAAATGTATTTTTGAGTATCCTCAAAAACAGTAGGTTATGTGTGAAATTAATACAAATAACTGTGAAGATAAACAACTGTTTGTTAGATCTGTGCAAGAGATGACAATTAATTATTGTCATTAATGTTAATCAAACTATAAATCGACCATGATAACGTCTCACACTATTGACTGAATACCTTTTGAACATAAACAAATATTTATATTTCCTTTACACGGTAAAAACTAGGCAATTTTCCCCCGTTTATACTGATTATATAAAATGTGTAGTATTTTTTTATTCTACTTTTTGAAATTTTGCTGGTAGATGTGTTTGATCTTTTCTAGTTTGTTTGCCTTTGTACTTACCTTTTTAAGCATTCTTCAATGACAATTCACAAACGACTCTAAAAGGCAATAGGACATGAGACTCTGATTGGTTTAATGCACCTTATGCTCAAAATACACCCATAACTCATTAAGAGAATAAGCACAACCCTGTTAGACCTTGCAAAATGTTTTCTGACTTGCTCCCTAAGGAGTCTCAATAATATTTACCTCTGGTGACTGTGCAGACCATGAGAGATGTTAAACTTCACTTTCATGTTCATCAATCCATTCCGTCACCAGCCTTTTTTTTTCTGTATTGGTGCATTATCATCCTGATAAATGGTACTGCCTTCAGGATACAATGTTTGAACCATTGTGGTTGCACATCGTCCTCCAGAATGGTTCTTTGGCAGTGATACGCCCATCTAGCACAAGTATTGGGACTAGAGAATGCCAAGATATTGCAGCCCAAATCATCACTGATCCACCTCCATGCTTCACTCTGGGCATTGTGAAGTATTGCATAAAGTAGATGCTTCATTTAACTATCCTTTATTAAGAGCATGCATGAACATTTTCTTTACAACAGAACCAATTAGGAGACACAGACATCAAGAATCAGAGTATGAGCCTCATTGATGGTGATATATTTCGTGCAGCAGAGCATACTGGGAGAATCATTCAAAACTAATACATGGCTCCCAGCATGCACTGCAGCAAGAAGTATGCTACCATTGTTGAGATGCAGACTCTGATTCTTAATGGCTGTGTGTTTAAGGTTGTTTAGATGTTGTTCATTGTGTTTCAAAGCTCTGCTGGGTTTCGTTCAGTACAACTTAAATTAATATGAGTAAATTGAAAAGCAGTGCCACAACATAATAAATATAATCTGAAGTGACCATAAACATACATTATTGAAAAACTGAATAATACCTTTGCTTAATATATATATATATATATGTGTGTGTGTACATAGCATCACAATAAGGAAGATGAAGATGATTTAAGTGACTTTGAACGTGACATGGTTGTTGGTGCCAGATAGGCTAGTCTGAGTATTTCAGAAACTGCTGATCTACTGGGATTTTCACACACAACCATCTCTACAAAGAATGGTCCAAAAAAAGAGAAAATATCCAGTGAGAGGCAGTTCTGTGGGCACAAATGCTTTGTTGATGACAGAGGTTAGAGGAGAATGACCAGACTGGTCCGAGCTGATAGAACGGCAACAATAACTCAAATAACCACTCGTTACAAGGGAGGCAATCAGAAGAGCATTTCTGAATGCACAACATGTCGAACCTTCAGGTGGATGGGCTACAGCAGCAGAAGACCACACCAGATGCCACTCATGTGAGCTAAAAACAGGAAACTGAGGCTACAATTCACACAGGCTCACCAAAGTTGGACAATAGAAGATTGGAAAAATGTTGCCTGATTTGAAGAGTCTCGATTTCTGCTGCGATGTTTAGATAGTATGGTAGAATTTGAGTCAACAATATGAAAGCATGGATATACTCTGCCTTGTATCAGTAGTTCAGGCTGGTGATGGTGGTGTAATGGTGTGGGGGATATTTTCCTGGCACACTTTGGGCCCATTAGTACCAATTGAGCATCGTGTCAACGTCACAGCATACCTGAGGATTGTTGCAAAGCTTCATGTTATAAAGCGCAAATAATGTCAAACTGGTTTCTTGAACATGACAATGAGTTCAGTGTACTCAAATGGCCTCCACAGTCACCATGTCTCAATCCAATAGAGTACGTTTGAGATGTAGTGGAACAGAAGGTTCACATCGTGGATGTGCAGCTGACAAATCAGCAGCAACTGTGTGATGTTATCGTGTCAACATGGACCAAAATCTCTAAGGAATATTTCCAGTAACTTGTTCAATCTATGCCACGAAGGATTAAGGCAGTTTTGAAGGCAAAAGGGGGTCCAACCCTGTACTAGTAAGGTGTACCTAATAAATATGAATATCAGTAATATCAGTAGACATCTGACAAAGATAAACTCAAGCAGGTTAATAATAAGTGAAGCTGTTGATACTGTTTGTGGAGTTGTTTAATAATTCTGAAATGTTGAAATGCTGAAATGTTGAGAGATTGAATGTGTTTTATTTTTTTAAGGCTGTGACTCAAGTTTGCAGTTTTGTGTTTCAGAAATTCTGCTTGTTTACAGTAGGTGTTCATAATTAATGCTCAATCAACACATACTTAATCTCTTAAATATATAATTTCATCTTAAATGGAGTAAGTTCACATTACTCATATGGATTTTTTTTTTCTTTTAACTGTTTGAGTTGCCTTAACTTATTGGGTTTTACAGTGTAGACAGTGAAAATGTTCTTGGGCTCTGTTCAAAGTAAGGATGCACTCATTCCACCATAGACAGTTGACAACCTTATGGAAAACCATGCATTCATTGCATTGTGAGACATATAGGTGCGGGCGACATGGTGGCTAGTGGCTAGCACTGTTACCTCACAGTAAGAAAGTCACTAGTCCCTTTGAGTGGCTGGGTCAGTTGGCATATCTATGTGGAGTTTGCATGTTCTCCCTGTGTTTGCATGGGTTTTCTTCAGGTGCTCCAGTTTCCCCCACAGTCCAAACCCACACAGGTATAGGTGAATTGAATAAACTAAATTGGCTGTAGTGGGCGCCACGGTGGCATAGTGAGTAGCACGTTCGCCTCACAGCAAGAAGGTCGCTGGTTTGAGCCCCGGCTGGGTCAATTGGCATTTCTGTGAGGAGTTTGCATGTTCTCCCCGTGGTTGCATGGGTTTCCTGCGGGTGCTCCGGTTTCACCCACAAGTCCAAAGACATGTGGTATAGGTGAATTGGGTAGGCTAAATTGTCCGTAGTGTATGAATGTGAATGAGTGTGTATGAGTCTCTCCCAGAGATGGGTTGCAGCTGGAAGGGCATCCACTGCGTAAAAAAACATGCTGGAAAATTTGGCGGTTCATTCCACTGTGGCGACCCCAGATTAATAAAGGGACTAAGCCGACAAGAAAATGAATGAATGAATGAAATTGGCTGTAGTCTATGTGTGTGAATGTGAATGTATGGGGGTTTCCCAGTACTGGGTTGCAGCTGGAAGGGCATCAGCTGGATAAGTTGGCAGTTTATTCCGCTGTGGCGACCCCTGATGAGTAAAGATACTAAGCTGAAGTAAAATGAATGAGATATAGGTGCTGTAGTGAAAACTCACTCACAAAGGGTCAAGGGCCTATTCATGTAAACTTTCCTCATACCCTTGACAAAGGGAAATGCAGTTTAAATGGTGGTGGTAAAAGCTTTTTTCAGCCATCTTGTGTTTCATATTTTGTCTTTCAGATGCAGACACTTTTTGCCTTTGATGAAGCAGAAATAGAGATGAGAAATAAAGTGGTTGAGGATCTTAAAACAGCCCTCCGCACTCAGCCAATGAGGTAAGAATAACTCTTTGAGTCTTATTATCTTAGTCACATTTTGTGTTTTTACATTTTACACATTACACAGTCACATTTTAGTCACCTGAATTATTTCATTTTAGTCTAGTTTTGGTCAAATTTGAGATCTACTCCAATATATTTGAATTATTCTTTCAAAAATACATTTTTTGGCATACATTAAATATTAATGAAATGTATTTACTAAAGCTATTTTACTAAACTGATTTGGTCAAAAATAATTTCAAAACAGATTAGGTTTAATAGGCAGTAAGTTTTAAATAGGCTTTAATCGTAAAGACCAAATGACATTTGATTAGTTTAGGGGAAAATCATTAAAGCCACACAAACATACATTATTTAATTTCTAGATTACTGAGACTCACAAACAAATAAAGCTGGGTAATCATCTGAGACTGATACCCAGTACAAAAACCACAGCACAGATAACACTGGTAAATGAATATATGATTGTAAAATTAAAAGTAATGATTAAGGTATGTTGTGGCAGGTTTCCTCTGTATAGGCCAAGTACTTTCAGTTTAAAATCGAACTGTGAGTTATGCAACATAAATACACATTATTATTTCAATTAGCATATTTAAGCAGAATGATGTGGAGGTAAAAGTTGTTCATCATCAGTGTAACCTGTCAAAATGATGAATGGCCTACTTCTTTTCCAATTCTGTAAAAAAAGGCTTTTAAAAATGTGTGAGAAATGTGCGCTTCAGGTTAATTCACATTAGTTTACAAATAAGTTAGTTTAGTTGAGTTTATATATACACTAACTATACTATTTCTGATTAAATATACAACACTAGAAAACAAGATTCCAAATCTTGGCACTGCCAGGAAATGAATGTGTGTGTGTAGAGTTATGTTTGTTTAATTCCATACCCAAATTCTGCAGCTTGGGAAAAAGCTCACAAACTATTTATTTACCCAAGCAATAAAGAATCCTAGTACTAGCATATTGATGAGTTCACTTGCTTTAAAAGTTAAAAATGTCATTATAGACTAGTACTGTTACACTTATAGTGCAATTAATACAATATTTTTATATATTAAAAGTGTGCCTATTTAGTCTCAAGTGGTATTCAAGTAGTATTCTTGCAAGCCTACTTCTAGTACATTTAGGTTGACAAGTGAAGTATACTTCAAATATACTTCTACATTACTACATGCATTATACTGAATACAAATAAATTAAAAGCATGTACTATCAAACTGTACTATCAAACTTTATATAGTGCTACCTCAGCAGCCCTTTGTGATTTGGTACCAAAACTTAACACAAGGACTGATTGTTCCACCAGATCTATAACAAATGGATGTTTGCCATTACCGGCTTTCTGTTATGGACTGAGATCTTTCTTTTATGTATTCACAAAAGCCTAAAATAATAATTCCAACATTAAGACTTTTTTAAAATCTTATGCTCGTCACCTGATGGTAAACTATTGTTGTAGCCACTGAGTTAGTAGCCAGCTTCTTTCTATGTTGTATGTTTGGTAATTGTTTATACTGTTCTCATGTGTTGATGGAGGAGATGGCAAGTGTGTCTGTATGTTTTTATGTTCTGCAGAGCAGGAACCTACTAAAAAAAACATTAGTCATGAGTCATGCCCAATTATCTTTTAATATTTTCGTTAAAAAGTTATAAATAGATAAACAATAAAAAAATATATAGTTTTTTTGTAAAGTAGTTAAGTTTTGGTAGTACTGTCATTTTGATAACTTATACTCTGACAATGATGGAGAGTGGTAGGCTCATCCAGCATTATAAGCCATGTTTACTGACCTTCTGAGTTACTGTGGTACTCCTCTGTTAATCGGGTGATTAAATCTTTACCTTGACATGGAAAACATGATGCACTCTCACTTGGAGCAGAAAAACATGCTGTGGTTCAGTTTAGGTCACTGGAAAGTATGTCCATATATAATTTAAGGAATATTTTTGTTTGGACAAACTGTCCTCTCCTTTGAAGGATAAATTGCCAATAGGCTTTCAGTATAGAAACATCTTCTGCCTCCACTTTTACTATTTATTGAGGTTATCTAAAATCCTCTCTCTCTCTCATATACAAATATTAGGTTTCAGAATACACATACCTTTCCATTTTGCAAAATAATATGAGGTGTTTACTAAAATTTGACTGGGGAAAAAAATAGGATAATGATACTTTTGTTTCCATGTTACAAGTATCAGCTGGAGTGACTATAGAACTCAGTTGAGCAGGGGTGTCAAACTCAATTCGTGGAGGGCCGCAGCTCTGCAGAGCTTAGTTCCAGCATTGCTTCAACACACCAATCTGAAGGTATCAAGCAAGCCTATAAAGCACTCAGTTGGCTTGATCAGGTGTGTTTAATAGGGGTTGGAAATAAACGGTGCAGAGATGCAGCCCTCCAGGAACTGAGTTTGACACCTATTCACACACATCAGGTAAGCCCGTTCAACCTGACTACACCTGCCATCAGGCCTTGCACTAATTAACCAGCTACAACTGTTAAGCTGCGGTCACACTGCACTTTTCTCCCCATAGACTTCCGAAAGCGTCAGACTGGTGACGCAAGGTTGTGCGGCAAGTTTCGCAGATTGCTGCGTTGGAAAGTTCAAGCTTGGTGAAGTCTGACCTGCGAAATCGCATCACTTAAATGCGTGAGATCAATCGAGGATTAAAACATGACCTCTCTGGACATAAATTTAAAACATGGAGAAATTGCTCGCTTTTTTAATGTCTAATCATCTCGTAAAATCCAGCCCCTTTTCACAGCGATGTACAACAGAATTTTGCCCGCACAAACACTAGTGTGACTGCGGCATTATCAATCTGAAACTGATAACACAGACGATAACACTTTTATTTTGATGGTCCAATTGTGTATTAGTAGACTGTCTGCTTAATATCTGTTGATACAGACATTAAACTGACTATAAGAAACTTTGCAAGTGCATGTCAATTTACACTAACCCTACCCCTAACCAACAGTCTACTTATAATCTAATGAGAATTAGTTGCAATGTAACAAATTCAACAAACCATCAAAATAAAGTGTGACCACACAGACAGCTGCACGACATTACACACACTACATAAGCACGACACACACATTCATTGACAAGTTTTGTTTCATTGTAATGATCACTAGTTTCTTTGTTTCTGTTTTTGTCTAGTTTGTTCTGATTTGCCTGTTTTGGTGCTTATAATTATTTGCTGATTTTGCCTGTTTTTTGGATTGCTCTTTTGGAATATCACTGTTGTTTGTTCCTAATTTGACCATGTGTACTAAGAGATAGCTGCAAATTCTATACCTTTCCATGACCTAATCATTACAGAAGACTGATGGCACATTGCCACTGGCATGTTTGGCAGCACAGCATAGCAAGCATTTTCAGTTCATATCATATGGAAGTATACTCCGGCCAGGCAAGAGGTGGTGAAGGCCTTTCAGGCACTGCAGATCAGAGATCCTGGAGAGAAATCATCTCCCCAGTAGATGCCTGACAGAGGACACCAACAGCCAGGGACTCACAGTGGGCAGGGCTGGACCGAAACGGAGCACGCACCGAAATTATTGAAAAGAAGCAAAGGGAAATGAAACTACATTTAACTTACTGGAAATAAAACAGGAAGTAAAAAAACAATAAAAATAAACTAAACTTATGATTCTATTTAAAACAACAATACAAGGAATGATTTAACCAGAAAACTATAAAAGGATAAACTAGATGGGGTAGATAAACACTAGAAGTCTACAGAAAAAGGACAAATATGAGATGAAGCACAAACTCACAGGCAGCAGCACAAAGAGAAATAAGCACAGTCAAGTAAGACAAACAACATGAGGGAAGTACATACATTATAAAGGGAGAAATAACGTGAGGACCAGGTGTAGACACTGAGCTTAAAGGGACACGAAACACCAAAACACATTTTTTGAGCTGTTGACTCATATATGTGACCCACGCTGCTATAAACACTATTAGGACACATATTTTTCGCTAAAGAGTGAAAATTGGCTGTTTTTGTGTTATTTCAAGCAAATTCGTTCTTCCAGTTTGAAATAAATTTTTGAAGCTGCGTCACGCCGATGAGATCCTTGCGTGTATTCCAGCGTGAAGAGTGCATGTCTGTACCTGTGAGTGCATCGTGACGTCTCTGAGTGTGTGGCATTAATTTATGAGAAAGACTTGGTTCAAACCAATCAGCACGCTCTATTGTGTACGCAATGCAACTTCATTAATATGCATAATAGCTTAGAAGATTGTTTGTACCTGTTGCACTGTTCAAACGGTAGAGAGATGCCACATTGGGTTGCCAAAACAAGTGAAAGAAGAAGACTTGTTTGGAGACACAGGTCGCCAGTGTTGTGTTTATGTGCTGCAACAAAGGTTTTGTTTTCATTTCCCGCTATGGGAGCACAGCTGGACTCCCGCGTCACGCAGCAGAAATGCGTTTGTAAGGAACTTTTTTTCACATGAGAGCTTTTCACATCTGGAAATGTTGAAATCCATATTTGCCGCACGTCTCCTTTTTAAAACAGATGCGGCTCCAGTTCATGTTGATTGTCCTGTCAAGTAAGCCATCAGTGCTCTTTGTTTGTTTATTCAGATGGCAAAGTTAGTTGTTATCATCAGCAATACTGTTTCAGTGTTTAAAGACAGACCTTAATCAAAGTGATTAGAACTGTTACTGAGTTTACAGTACATTAATATCACTACAATATTATAGACGGAAAGATCCGCTATAAATGCTGCTCTCTGAGTGTAAACATGGAAACACCGCAGTCAAACAATTACTGTCGTGTAGAATTTTCGCCACATTTCGTAACAGAATAGTCTATACACACACGGCTTTCTGACGCTACCAACCGAGTGCATCTAAGTTACTGAGAAATGCGGAGCTGGACACACCCTTTTTCCTGAACTTTTCCAAATTAGAGGTGTAAAAACACCCCTCTGAGACAAGGGGGTTTCGTGGCCCTTTAACGAGAACTAGATGAGGGCTAAACAAGGGGGTGTGGCATCTGGAAACAAGGAGGGAGGAACAGAGGAGCACATTGCAGACGCAAACACAGGTTGTGCCATGTGCACAGACACAAGATAAACATAGACACAACATGTAATTGTAAATACACCATCCTACACCTCTTTCATGTGCAAGCAGCGAGATGGAAGAGAAGCTGATTGTCGCTGTGTCTTCTTTCTCTTGTATATGAAACATCCCAATAAAAAAACGAAGGATGGCGCAAAGTGTTAGAGGCTGTCGATGTTCCTGGAATGTTTAAATGTAGCTAGTGTTTTTATTTAATTTATTTTATATATATATATATATATATATATATATATATATATATATATATATATATATGTTTTTTTCATAATCTACAATAAGTATAATTAAAGCCAGCTTCACATAGGATAACATAGGCTGTTTTTATTTAAATAACACTTAAATATAAATAGTTTATGTTTCACTCATTGATGCCATATCCAGCAAAATCTGTAATATGAAACAGATAGCAGGCATCCACAACTACGAGGAGCACAAGAGAAAATGTAGCCTAACGAATCATTGATCCTAAGTTTGGAGGGGCCTGTATGACAACATGCTTGCTATCTATGGAACCCACAGAGTTTGGGAAGTTCCTTCAGTCCAGAAAACCTGCAGCAATACTGCTCCACTCCTACTTTGATTCCACTGGCATAGAGTCATACATCAGGCACTCCCATATCCTGATGCACTGCTTCAACAATGTGTGCCACTGTGCTGACACCCACCCGGTAGCTGTAGCTAATTGATGTGAATGAATCACCAGTGGCAAGATAACTGCAACAACAGTCATATTGTTACCACTGTGCAGTATTTGTATTAGGAATAGCATAAAATTATACTTTAGAGTGCTAATTGTTTTCGAAAAGCATCAATGAACCCTGCCTTGTCAAAACACTATAATTTTTTTTTTAATAATACCAAAATATAAAATTAAACATTAACAAGCTACACCCTTTTTTCACATAATTATAAAAAACAGCAAAAAATGTAAATTATCTTAAATACTTTTATTTAATTTAATTTATGCAAAAAACAAACAAAAAAACGTGTAAAATATAAGCGTGTTTACAAACTAATAATAAATTAATGCATGTAATCTGAAATATAGTAATTTGGATGAAAACTTTCTTAATGAATGAGTAATTTTTGGATTAAAGGTAGCTTCTAATTTATATATTTGAAATAGGCTTAAATGATACATTGAACTTAAATCAGCACCTTGGAATTATGAGGTTCTATCTGGAATTATAAGGTTCATAGACCAAGACGGCGGCGCGTGCGCAACGCGAGGCTCGGCGTCTCTCCAGTTTTTGCAATTTTGCAGTATTTTTCCTGCTAATTTCGGGTCTGTTCGTGCAGAACAGTTGTGCCTTTACATCGTACACCCGACAGGAGATTTTGGATATTAGTTTGTGCATTCCGGACAGTTTTATCAGCAATCTGCGACTCATTCCTGAAATCGCTAGATCAGCCGAGGCTCAGCACTCTGCCCGGCCAGGCGGAAGTGCTCGAAGGCGGCGTTGAGAATGTAAACAAAGACGGGGGATGCGCGGCGGGCTAAGAGCTAAGCTAAAGCTAACACCACACCGGCTCTCTTTACCCAGCATTTTTATCGCCAATGTACGGTCTCTGGTGAACAAAATGGATGAGATTCGACTACGCATCACCCACAGCAAAAGATTATGGAACTGTAATGTCATGATTTTCACAGAAACATGGCTAAACGGCGGGATACCAGACAACGCTGTATCGCTAACTGAGCACCACACATTCCGAGCAGACAAAATGGCGGATGACTCCAGTAAGACCAGAGGCGGAGGATTATGCATTTATGTTAACAAATCTTGGTGCACAAACTCTGTCATCGTTGGGAGACATTGCTCTGTTAACCTGGAATTACTAATGGTTAAATGCAGACCGTTTTATCTGCCGCGAGAGTTCACCTCCACCATTATAACTGCCGATTATATTCCTCCCGATGCAAATGCTACGTTTGCAATGAACAAACTTCATGCGGCCATCAGCAAACAACAGACTGCTCACCCGGAGGCTGCCTATATTGTTGCGGGGGATTTTAATCACTCAAACTTAAAGACAGTGCTCCCCAAATTCCATAAAAACATTTTGTGTCACACCAGGGGAAACAAAACTTTGGACCAGGTGTACACAAACATGGCTGACGCCTACACGGCGACCCCCCTCCCCCACTTGGGTCAATCAGATCACATTTCTTTGTTCCTCACCCCCAAGTACTCACCCCTCATCAACCGTGTGAAGCCATCAGTGAGGACCATCAAAGTGTGGCCAGCGGGGGTAGACTCAACACTCCAGGACAGGTTTCAACACACAGACTGGAGTATGTTTGCATCCCAGGCCATCCGCGGCTCTCACACAGACATTGACAGTTACACTTCCTCTGTTCTGGAACACATCAACTCCATCATAGACAGTGTTTCTACCCAGAAACAGATCACCACATACTCAAATCAAAAGCCATGGATAAACAAGGAGGTGTGCCTCCTCCTGAAGGCACACAACACTGCCTTCAGATCAGGTGATGCACAGGCCTAGAGCACTTCCAGGGCTAATCTGAAGAGGGGCATCAAAAAGGCCAAGCACTGCTACAAGCTGAAGCTTGAGGAGCACTTTTCCAACTCTGATCCTCGGCGCATGTGGCAGGGCATCCAGGCCATCAGCAACTACAAAGCCAGCCATTCCACACCCACAGCCACAGATGTCTCCTTCCTGAACGAGCTAAATGACTTTTATGCCCGCTTTGAAAGAGACAATAAAGAACCCAACACCAAGATCACTTCCTCAACCGACCACTCACCTATCACACTCACCTCCTCAGAAGTTTGCATCGCACTGAGTCGGATCAATGTGCGTAAGGCTGCTGGATCAGACGGTATTCCTGGGCGCGTCCTCAAAGCATTTGCAGAACAGCTCGCTGGGGTATTCACAGACATTTTCAACCTGTCGCTTAACCTAGCCGCTGTACCAACATGCTTTAAAACCACCTCCATCGTGCCAGTGCCGAAACACTCTAGCCCAACATGCCTAAATGACTACCGCCCTGTAGCACTCACACCCATCATCATGAAGTGCTTTGAGCGGTTGGTCCTGGGGCATCTGAAAGACTCTCTCTCATCCACACTGGACCCACATCAGTTTGCCTACTGTGGCAACAGGAGCACAGAAGATGCAGTCTCCATAGTGCTGCACTCTGTACTCACACACCTGGACAATAAAAACACTTATGCACGAATGCTGTTTGTTGACTTCAGCTCATCATTCAACACTGTCATACCCTCTAAGCTGCTGATCAAACTTAGAGAGCTGGATATCAACACGTCTCTCTGCAACTGGGTTATGGACTTTCTGACTAACAGACCTCAGAATGTTAGATCAGGCCACATCTGCTCCACCAGCATTACACTCAACACTGGTGTACCTCAGGGCTGTGTGCTGAGCCCCTTCCTCTACTCCCTTTTTACCATCGACTGTAGGCCCGTGTACAGATCGAACACCATCATCAAATTTGCAGATGACACCACAGTGATTGGTTTAATCAGCAACAATGATGAGACTGCTTACAGGGAGGAGATACAGCATCTGGCCACTTGGTGCACCAACAATAATCTGCTCCTTAACACCACCAAGACCAAGGAGCTCATTGTGGACTTCAGGAAGGGACGAACAGGCTCACATGATCCCATCCACATCAATGGGATGGCCGTGGAGTCTGTCTCATCCTTCAAAGTTCCTGGGGACCCACATCTCAAGGGACCTCTCCTGGACCACCAACACCTCCAGTCTGGTCAAGAAGGCTCACCAGTGCCTATTTTTCTTAAGGCAACTTAAGAAGAACCAGCTGTCATCAGCCGTTTTAGTAAACTTCTACCGCTGCACAATAGAGAGCATCCTTACCAACTGTGTTACAGTCTGGTATGGAAGCTGCTGTGTTGCTGAGCGTAAGGCCCTGCAGCGGGTGGTGAAAACTGCCCAACGCATCACAGGACCTCCACTTTCTGCTATAGGAGACATTCAGAATAAACAATCTCTGTGCAGAGCACGTAGTATTCTTAAGGACCCCTCTCACCCTGCTCACAGACTGTTTTCTCTCCTGCCTTCCGGCAGGCGCTTCAGGCTTCCTCGGACAAAAACCAGCAGACTGAGGAACAGCTTTTTTCCCCAGAGCTGTCTCCCTTTTGAACTCTGCCCCCCACTGACTCTTTTGACCCCCCCCCCACACACACCCCACTCTCCTCATAACTTCTACTCCTCACAATCACTGCACTATTGAACATTTGCATATTTAAAATATTGCACATATTCATTGCACTGATTCATTTATCTGAACTGTACATACCCACTGTACATATACATCTTAAACTGTTTATCTATCTGCACACTTTTGATTATTAATAAGTACCCTACATTGTGTTGGAATTTTTAAACCAATTACATGCGTGTTCAATAAAAAAGGTCAGGAGAGGTTTTTCTTCAATGCCAAACATCATAACAATTTATTGGATACAAATGAATAATTCGATTCACAGAAATCTGTTATCCTCAATGCAATGCAAAAGTTACATTCAGGAGGTGCGCAACCAAGTTCATTTTCTGACTCCAAATTTTATAGGCAGCTGGTATTAACAGGTGGAGTTTAGTGAAATTCGTCACTTGTCAACCATTCTCCAGTCCTCCATTGGCCACAAACAATCATACTTCCTCTATCTGCAAACTTCTGTGTGCACGTATGCTGACATTGTTATCAGATAAGGCATGCTCTGTAACATTCTGTTTTCACACCTGTAAGAACATCGCTTTGTTAAGGAAAGATAAGTGTGATCTTTCCAGTCAGTGGCAGGAAACTTCTACTTCTGCAAAAATGCATCAGTATGCAAACTTATTAGACTCAACAGAAGATGTTCAGTTAATATTTTACCTTAAGCAATACCAATATAATTGTGTGATGAACAAAAAATTTACAAAAATAGAAAAGAATATATTCTTTTTTTCCCAACAATTGCACTGATTCATTTATGTGAACTACATACTCACTGTACATAAACATTTGTAATTATGTACACACCCACTTGTACATATACATTTGTAATTATGTTTATCTGCAATTTTGATTATTAATAAGCAACCTACATTGCACTGATTCATTTATTTGAACTGTACACACCCACTGTACATATACATTTGTAATTGTTTATCTATCTGCACACTTTTGATTATTAATAAGCAACCTACATTGCACTGATTCATTTATTTGAACTGTACATACCCACTGTACATGTACATTTGTAATTGTTTATCTATCTGCACACTTATTATTATTATCAACCTGTAAGTATAATAATTTATTGTAAATCTGGGCTCATAACTAAGTCAACCTGTATATAATGTTCATAGTACATCCATCTGTAAATATCACCATAGTTTTTCTATAACTGCACCTTATAATTTATACCTGTATTCTGCACTTGCTGCTATTGCATTTCTGGTTAGACATAAACTGCATTTTGTTGCTTCGTACTTGTACATGTGTAATGACAATAAAGTTGAATCTAATCTAAATCTAATCTAATCTATCTGCGTTCTGAATGATTTTGAGATATTGAGCTTCAAAGTTTTTGCATTCCATAGCAAACAGTACATGAGTAACATTTGTTTTTAAAATAAAGTCTTAAAATGTAAAAAAAAACTTCCCATAATGTAAATAAATTGTCAATTAATAAGATTATGTCAATAATTAAATTTTGACAAAAATGTCAAATAGAACCTTGTTACGAGTGGAGTGTGACGATGACAACGGAGGTTAGGATCCAATTGCAGATTTTAATATAAAAAACAGTATAGCAAAAATCAATGGGACAAAATCAAAAATCCTAGTCGAGAACAGGCATAAGATCAAAAGGCTGGTGGCAAGCAAGGATAATCAAAGAGCAAGGCTAAGATCAAACACAGATAAACGGGAACAAAGAAAACGCAATGTATGTCACAAACAGATAACAATACTACAGCAGTGACTGAGTGTGTGTGTGCTGCTTTTGTAGTGTGTATAATCAGTTTCAGACAGTCCTCCGGTGGTGTGTGTGCGCAATCAGTCGTGATATGGAACAGGAGTGTGTGTGTGCTGCATGGCTGGAAATGTAGTCCTTAACATAGCTGATCTGTAGTTCACGGAAGTATGTGTGAACCAGCGATCTCTGACAGAGGAGAGATTGCTGGTGATCGTGACAAACCTTATAATTCTAAGGTGACAAAATGTATTTTGAAAATACAAGAAGTATGGTACATATTATAAAATTTAATGTAGGCCTAAAGCATGTTTTTCAATACCAAGTAGGCAAAATAAGCTATAATCCTGTAACAATTTAATCAAATCACAATATAAAATAAAGGCAAGGGCATGTACACTGTATTGTTACCCTTGTTGCAGGTCTGGTCAGCAGCTTGTCAAATTCTGTTTTATTCAATCTCATATAACGTTGGAACAAAACATTGTCGTAACAAAGTTCCTTACCAAGCACATATTTGCCATATGAACCACGAAACTATGTCGGCTGCGCCATCTCCTTCTCATGTGAAGTAGACTAATAATGACATTCTTTGTGAAATTATCAATGATAAGTGACAAAAGGGTGTAAATTGATGCCATTATTTAATTTACACTGTTAAAAATTGTCCCGTTAAAATACAGTAAGTCAGTGGTTCTCAACTGGTTTGGCCACGGGACCCACATTTTTACATGGTCATCAAGCCGCGACCCAAATTTTTAGGTACTGTAATATAATTTTAGGAATTATAATTAATTCGTATTTATTTGTTAACATACACAAGTTGTGAAAGAAAAATCATGAGAAAATCAGCAAGACTTACAAATAAACAATATTTTATTGCTGACATTTAACAAAATGTATCAAATTATAGAAATATTACAAAGTAAAAATGACAAACACTGTAAACAGCGGTTAGGGCAAGGAAAGGTTGTTACCATAAACAAAACTGAATAGTTAATTAAACATTAACACTGATCCTAGTGAACAGAACAAACCAGCCAATTGTAAAATGATTAAAACATCTAATATGACAGCAATTATAAACATATGTTTCACTTAACAGTAATTTCGGAAGATAATAAGATAAATGAGGATGTGATTTACTGATGTGATAAGAGTTTTAAAGTCAGGGGTGATGGTAGACAGTGCTACCCGAAGATCGTGCTCTATGTACAACCTGTTCCTTGCTTGGGGTCAAGCTGCACCAAGGAAGATAAGCCACTTTCATACAAATACGTAGTTCTGAATAGAATGGGTTTGATCACACTTTCAGATAACGAAAACTGGGAGAGACTTACTTCACTGAATTTCTTTTTCAGCGTCTTAACACATGAAAGCTCCACAAGCTGACTCTCTATGTTGCTCGGCAACGTGACGCTTTCCACATCGATTCCAAAGGGATCGGTTGTTGTGCGCGCATTTCAAAATAAAAGTCCGGTATACGCAAAACAAGTTAAAAATTAAACTTTTGTTGTTTTTTTGACCACACACTCCACGACCCACTGACAATGTTGAGAAACACTGCAGTAAGTAACTGGCAGCATGGTTGCCAGCAAGTTACTGTTAATCTAACAGCATCTTGCTGTTGCTCTGTAAATTAACAGAAACATGCTGGCAGCTGCAGTTGCCAGCAATTTACTGTTATTTTGCAGTATGTACCTGTAAAAATACATAAACTACATTGATATACTCAATGTGAACGCTAGTGAACACATTTTGTTCTCTAAAACCGACTGCCTCAAATTGGCCAACTGCTTTATGATTTTATGAAGTAATGTGCTATATGTTAGTAAATTTAGAATGATATTAACTTATTTTAGTTAATTAGAAAAGTTTTGTTTACCCAAATGTATTTAAGCTTACAGCAGCACACATCCATGTAAAGCTGGAACTAAAACAGAGAGATTCTTACTGCATCAGCAACTACTGTAAACAGCTACTGTCTTTAAATAAAGCCACATGCAGAGTAACATCAGTGTTTATTTGTTCAACTTTGACACAAACACTGACTCTAATCTCCTCCAAAAGGGTGACATACAAAAGAAATTTGCTTCAGGTTTAAAATACTGTTTTTGTTTTTTTTGTTTTTCTTGATTTTATGGTAAACTACTGGCAGCTGGGTTGCCAGCAATAGTTTTTTTTTACGGTCCCACTTTATATTATGTGTCGCTTATACCTGTGAACTCACATGGTAATTAGATGTGTAAGTAGTATGTAACTACAGTGTATGTACAGTATACATAGTATTTACTTGTGTAATATTTGTGTAACTACACTCATGTAACAACCCACTGAATAGTATTTGTAAGTACAAATGTGTAACAGGACATTAGTAACAACACTAGGAAAGTACACATCTGTAACAAGAATTATGTAAGTGCATTGCGTAACAACAATATGTACTTGCAGATGTTTTCCCACTTCCACACCTGTTTGCAGATCATGTACTTGTATTACTCCACCATACAATTGTAAACATGTTGGACAGTGTGCGTTCTGCATCTGAATAGTATGCTTTTGCTCTCCCAGTCATTTGTAAGCGAATTTTACCAGACTGAAAAATGACATCCCATGAAATCCTATGTAAGATAAAGAATAACTGTGCTTTACAGCATCACATTGAACTGGTGGAGTGCATCGCAAAATTATTCTGCAATGATATGTGATGCACAGTCTGTTTTCTTTAGATGAAATAGGCCTATATACATCTCTTTTAGCCTGATCCCATAATAATGAACGTGAATGAAAACCAGTTATTGAATGTGTAATCCATTCAAAGTAGGTTATGAAGATTATGGCATAAGTAAATATATAAAACCTAATAAACCTAAAATATAAAAACATAATGTGATGCATTTTTAAAATTTTAATGTAAGTTTTTGTTGTTGTTGTTGTTGTTGTTGTTGTTGTTGTTGTTGTTTTTGTTTTTTTGTCTTTGTAGCATTCTTTTTTTGGGGGGTTTGTTTTATTCTTGTGTATTTTATTGTAGGTCCTCTAGACAGACATCTCTTCATTGTGTTATTTTGGCTGTACCTAGATGGCACTAACAACATGTTTAGTTTGCAAAACGCCATTCAGAAAAGAATATGAAAGAAAAGAACATGGGTGTAAACATTGTTTTAGAGGCTGGCTCTGCCCGTAATTTTGACATGCCCTAAAGCAGTGGCGTTGTATCAAATCTACCCTAGTCCACTAAGGTTCTTGTGGGTTGTTTTAAAAGGAATTGGATGGAATTGGATGGTGACGCCACTGGCTTGCATGGTTCGGGACCTGTGGAGCTGTGCATCAACAAATTTGCTCTTCAGTGTTTGGACTTTCAGCAGTGAAAATTAAACCACACTGAACTGTACTAAACTGAACTTAAACTGAAATATGGACTGACTCTGTTTCAGTTTGCTATAATTTCTATGTTAAGCTGCTTTGATGCAATCTACATTGTAAAAGCACTATAGAAATAAAGATGAATTGAATTAAGTTATGAGCAGGTCCTCCTTCATCACTGGTGAGCTGGAGGAGGTAAGCCCTAAATGTTTTTTGAGGGGGAGGGACACCACTCCGCCACTTTCCAACATGCCCACCATCAGTCTGCAACTTCCAATATGGCTACCGCCAGTCTGCCAGCTTCTAAAATGGCTAACAAACTATATCCTGAACCATAGGAAAGATGGTGTATGAGTATGACATGGTCCATGAACATAGATTTAATGTGTAAACTGGATAAGGGACTAATAAAGTTAATCCAGGTGACTATAGGCAAGCTATGACTTCATGTGTACACCTCTTTAAGAGATTATAAAATAACTAAAAAAGGCTACTTAAAAATCATTGAGGCATGCCAGATGAGCCACATATGTACAGGAAACTTGTGTTTGAGTTCTAGTAGACACAGAGCCACACTATGTGGGATAATAACAGGCATTTACAAATTTAATCCATTTGAGTTAATAGGATTTTATTTCATGTGAATATGCAACACTCATTCAGACGAGAATGATTTTAAGTCAGATGAGTCACTTTGAGTAAAAGGAAAAAGTGGTTCACCTATTTTTGCCCTGTTCTAAAATGCACTGCTCCAACAAAAAAAAAAAAAAAAGTATGCTTTATTATTTTTAGTTATTTTTACATTTTATTGTATAATTTTTAAATGTGTATTTATTTATTTATTCATTTATCTATTTATTTATTATTTTGACAGAGCACCCATGATAGTTTTGTTTCCTAGTATTCAACACATTTTGGAAAAAAAATAAATAAAAAAAAAGAAGCTCATAAAAACCATATGTGACTTTTCCTTTAGGTTTGTAACCCGCTTCATTGAGTTGGATGGCTTGACGTGTCTTTTGACCTTCCTAAGGAGCATGGACTATGAAATTTCAGAAAGCCGCATACATACCTCCATTATTGGTTGCATCAAAGCCTTGATGAATAACTCTCAAGGCCGAGCCCATGTACTGGCCCATCCTCAGAGCATCAACACTATCTCCCAGAGCCTCCACCAAGACAACATCAAGACCAAAGTAGCTGTGTTGGAGATCCTTGGTGCTGTTTGCTTGGTGCCAGATGGGCATAAGAAAGTGCTGCAGGCAATGGCACACTATCAGAAGTACGCTGCAGAGAGGACTCGCTTCCAGGTATTGTTGCTTTTAATAAAATGCTTGTGACAGATAAAAAGCAAATCAAAATATAATCCTTTGGAGAAACTGTATTTTTATATGGTCAATGGGGTATATGCACACATACTTTTAAATTCAGTCAGCAAGCCCCAGGGCTTCTGGTTAATTGTCATTTAATACAAAATTGCTGTGTTTAAGATCTGATTTCTTTAAAAAAAATCAATCTTCACTGCCTGGCTGAGATACAATATAAAGTGGGTATCAGACCAAACAAGAAGCACTGCATTAAATTAGATTTTTCCATGCCATGTCTTTAAAATATGGAAATTAATTTTACCCGAGTTTAATAAATGGAATTTCTGTGCTAATAACGGCGCCTGCATTTAAACGGTCTTTCTACTTTTTTTTACGCTTTAACAACTGCATGGATGCTTACGTCTATTTAACTGATTATGTTTGAATTACATTGCAACATCGATGCTGTAAAAGGATCCTTATGAAATTAAAAATAGTCACATAAATCTGTCATCAGAAGTTCATCATTGGCTGAAAACACTATAGTCCATTCCTGCTCTACAATTTGTTCTGTAAATATTTAACATCTGTGACAGCACATTAATCAAAGCTTATGGTTTGTGTCTGCATGTTAATAAACTCTTCAGGAGAGTAAATCTAAACTCTGAGATGAAAAACATTACACTCATTGATATTTTACCTTATGTATCATAAATCTGAATAACGATTATCAGTATCTAAGTTTCTATTCACCTATCTTTACGTGCTTTTTTGGAATATTGCATAAAAAATGCCTAATGAAAATGCAGGATAAAACGTATTCGCACAACTGAGTAGGATAAACTAATCTGGTAAGAAATGAGCTTAAACTACAGTAAAATCCCATTTACAGAAGAAAAAAAAACTGGTGTGTACATCAAAAAAGTCATGTGAAGTTTTTTTTTAGATTATGTGATAATAAAAATGGGTGTAAAGAGATGGCATTAATGGACAAACCAGCAGGCCAATTGCATTGTAAAACATCAGAAAATGTTTTTGGACTCTCTAAAATATCTTAGCCAATGCACATTATCAAAGTGGTTTGATATTATTTTTCATAAATTTTAGTCTTGTAGATTTTTGCAGCTCTTCGGGAGTTCTGCTAATAATAAAATAATAATAATAGCTTTTTGTGCTTCTAAAATGCATTTTGTTTTTGGCCCAATCCCAATTATCTTTTGGCCCTTAAAACAGAGTGTGAAGGGAAAAGGCTTCAAAATTTACAACTAAGAAATCCAACAGCACTGAAACACCTGCACACACATCATATGTCATTGCAGTCTCTTGCTTCATATGAGATCGACGATGTCGACTGCTGTAGTTATTCCAATTGTGTTATTTTTTGGCATTTATCTTCAGGAAATCACTGAAGGCAATGATATTATGTTATCATGTTATCATAATGATATATAGATATAAGATTGTAACTGTACTGTGCATTTACACCATGGTCATATTCATTTACAGTTGAAGTCAGAATTATTAGACTCCTTTGATTTTTTTTTTCTTTTTTAAATTCATTCATTCATTCATTCATTCATTTTCTTTTCGGCTTAGTAATCTGAGATCGCCACAGCGGAATGAACCGCCAACTTATCCAGCATTTGTTTTACGCAGCGGATGCCCTTCCAGCTGCAACCCATCTCTGGGAAACATCCATACACACTCATTCGCACACACACACTAGGACAATTTAGCCTACCCAATTCACCTATACCATATGTCTTTGGACTTGTGGGGGAAACTGGAGCACCCATAGGAAACCCACGCAACCACAGGGAGAACATGCAAATTCCAGACAGAAATGCCTTCTTGCTGTGAGGCGAACGTGCTACTCACTACGCCACCGTGGCACCCTCTTTTTTAAATATTTCCCAAATAATATTTAACAGAGCAAGAATTTTTCACAGTATGTATGTCTGATAATATTTTTTCTTCTGGAGAAAGTCTTAATTGTTTTATTTCGCCTAGAACAAAAGCAGTTTTTATTTTTTTAAAGACCATTTTAAGGTCAAAATTATTAGCCCCTTTAAGCTAATTTTTTTCAATAGTCGACAGAACAAACCATCATTATAGCTTGCCTAATTACCCTAACCTGCATAGTTAACCTAATTAACCTAGTTAAGCCTTTAAAAGTCACTTTAAGCTGCATAGAAGTGTTTTGAAAAATATGTAGTAAAATATTATTTACTGTCATCATGGCAAAGATAAAATAAATCAGTTATTAGAAATGAGTTATTAAAACTGTTATGTTTAGAAACGTGTTGAAAAAAAAATCTCTCTCTGTTAAACAGAAATTGGGGGAAAAAATAAACAGGGGGCTAATAATTCTGACTTCAACTGTATGTAAACACACATAAACAACATTAACATTATACCAAACACTGTAAAAGCTCTTTCCCAGCCACCAGACTTTTCTAAAAGGGTATTCGAGTGTCAAAGAGTGACAATGTTTTGGGACTGCTATACAGTAGTTATTTTTATGGATTATAGATAGCTAAACTTAGCGTTTTTTTTTTATTTTAGCGTATATATTGTGGCGGGACAAAGAGGGAGAAATACACACACGCAGGAAGTTAGG
>CAIGQQ010030629.1:1839-16382 GCA_903798035.1 Danio albolineatus
CGGACGCTTTCAGTGTCTCTCTATGCGGATGCTTTCAGTGTCTCTCTGTGGGGACGCTTTCCATGCATTCTACATCTCAAATAACAAACTTGCAAAAGATATGCGAACGTTTTATATTACTCATACATGCTTATTCCGAATATATGTGAAAAACACGTGTCTATTTTTATTTTAGAGAGCAAGCAGGAGGCTCAGCTGTGTCCACTTCATTTTTTCTGTCTGATACAGGTAGCTAATGCTTCTAATAGCTACTTTTACTGATTTGCACATTGTACGCACGCTTGTAGGGGCGTGACGTGGAGCCAATCCGCAAATCACAGCACATTATGTTAGCTGACCAATCAGAGCCTCTTGAGAGCGGGCCTTTCAGAGGAACTATGAAATATGACAGTCGTTTTTATGTTAGCTGAGTAGCTGTATATAATCAAAGTAAGATATATGAAAAAAGAACAATATTTTCTACAAGTGAAGCATGAGCACACATTGCTTTGCATCTTATAAACACAACCAAGCCTTAAAATACACTGTGGACCACCCCTTTAATATTAATATGTTATTTTTAGTCAACTGAAGTTGAGATGAGTCTAAAAGTTCTTTCGATTCAACTAAAAAAAAAAAAAAAACAGCTATATCGAGCTATATATTTTTTAATAGTTTAGAAAATTATTTTGTTTTAGGAGTTTGTTGATAATTGGACAAGAAACAAGACAAAACCAAAGTAAGAAACCCCCCTTTTTTCTTTTCTTTTTTTGCAGTGTGTGATTTTGCAGCTGTGATCATCAGAGGTTGTGATATGCAGGACCTGCAGTGCATCTGTGGCATCTCTGAATCTTCTGAACACACAGGCCAGTGTGCTGAGCTTCACCGGGACCTTCAGTCTCAGCAGCAGAAGCATCAGCTCTGACTGATGGAGGAGTCCTGATCCCGATGGGTCCAGTGATGTCATTTCCTGCTCCATCAGCTCCAGTTTGTGTGGCTCTAAATCCTGCAGTTCCTCTGAAAGATGTGAGAGGAGGCCGAGTTGCGGATCCTCCTCCTGCACAGGTCAGATTTACAGTTGAAATAGCCCTCCTGAATTATTAGTACCCCTCTATATTTCTTTCCCCCAATTTCTGTTCAATGGACTTTTTCAACACATTTCTAAACATAAAGGTTTTATTAATTCATTTCTAATCACTATTAATTTTATCTTTGCCATGATGACAGACAGTACATAATGTTTGACTAGACTAGTATTCGCTTAAAGTGCCATTTAAAGGCTTAACTAGGTTAGTTAAGCAAGTTAAGGTAATCGTATGAGGTTGTTTTTTTCTGTAGACAACCGAAAAATAATATATAGCTTAAGGGGGCTAATAGTATTAACCTTAAAATGTTTTTAAAATATTTTATAGGAGATACTGTGAAAAATTCCTTCTAAAGTTAATATTATTGTCTTACAAATTATTAAGAACTTATTTTCCCCGATTTGCTACAGAACTAACCACTGTTGTCTAACAACTTGCTTAATTAATCTAATTTACCTAGTTAAGCCTTTAAGGGTGCTGTATGTAAGTTTTTGACTCTTCTAAAGCATAAAAATACAATAATATGTTTGCAGATACTTAGGAAACATGCCAAGTGAAAACAGCAATTTGGCTGTTTGCACCAGACGAAACACGACAGAAATGTAAATACAGCCATTCAGAAGCACAGAATATGCACTCACTTACGAAATGGTAAGGTTTATAATCTATTTAATACATGGTAACCCTCTTTGACATGATTAAATGTAGATGCTGAAACACGTGTTTCGTTCTAAAGTTCAATTTCAAATGTTTTTTTTTTTTTCAAGGTCTGAGGTGAACTATATGCTGCTGCTTTCAGTATATGGCAATAAATGTCATGTAAAATGGCATTCAAACTCACATTGTTAGCATTTAGCACTAAATAAAGCACATGAGGTGTACCTGAGGTGATCATCGTCAGTTTTCTGTTGTTCAGCTGTGAGAAATAGAAGCCGTTTCTAATATGATAATAATAATAATAATAATAATAATAATAATAATTCTTTACATTTATATAGTGCTTTTCTGGGCACTCAAAGCGCTTTACACAATGGGGGAATCTCCTCATCCACCAGCAGTGTATCAATTTGACAAAAAAAATCTCATTTTAATATGGAGAATATTCCTTCTATCGGGTGCCGTTGCTTTTATTTAGAACATGGTTTAAATCACTCGCTTCTGTTGTCAATCTGGCAACCTGCACTTACGTTGGTTTTGATCCAGGAGTGCAATATCTAATTTAACCACTGGGTGTCAAACTTACATACTGCACCTTTAAATGTCACTTTAAGCTCAATACTAGTATCTTGCAAAATATCTAGTCAAATTTTTGGGGTTGTCATCTGGGCAAAAATAAAAGAAATCAGTTATTAGAAATGAGCTATTATTGTTAAAAATGTGTTGAAAAAAATCTCAGTAAAACAGCGCTTGGGAAATGTTTAGAAAAAGAATTAAAATGACTTTGTACACTGTTTTTAAATACAATACTGTTCAAAAACAACAAATTCATGCTTTTATTTAGGAGTGATTAATTAAACTGGCCAAAGACGATAGTGAAGACGTTTACAGAGGAGTTATATTACAATGAATCAAAAATATCATGTGTTATTTGCGTTTTATGATATTATCTGACTGTGTTCATATGGAAGTAGAAAGAAATATACTATCATTTTTGCTCTTCAGTGTTCGAACTTTCAGCAGTGAATATTAAACCACACTGAACTGAACTAAATTGAACTTCAACTGAACTAAATTGAACTGACACAGTCGCAATGTACTAAAACGTCTATGTTAAGCTGCTTTGACACAATCTACACCGTAAAAGTGCTATAGAAATAAACATGAGTGGAATTGAATATCACTGTAGTGTATATTCAAACAGAAAACACTTATTTTAAATTCATTTTAAATCATACTTTTTCACAAATATTTATTTATTTATTTATTTATTTTTGATAAAATGTAAATTTTTTCCCAGTGATGGGTTGCGGCTGCATAAAACACATGCTGGACAAGTTGGTGGTTCATTCCGCTGTGGCAACCTCGGATTATTAAAGCAACTAAGCCAACAAGAAAGTGAATGAATGAATGAATGATGAATGAATAATGAATGAATGAATGAAAAAATTAAATTTTTATAAAAAATTATTCTGTCCCTTTAAAGGAACACTTCACCTTTTTAAAAGAAAAGTCTCCATTTTTTAATCCGTTCAGCTGATTTCTTGATCTGTCTGGATCACTTTTAGCTTAGCTTAGCTTAGCTTAATGAATTAAAGTGGATTCACCCATTAACAATTGTTTCAATTTAAAACTCGGGTCCTCTGTAGTTATATTGTGTAATAAAACTGACTGAAAACAAAAAATGACTAATTTCTAGGCCAATATTACTAGGAAATATACTCTCACTCTGGTGTAGTAGTCAATAAACACTCCACAAGAAATCAGCTGAATGTAAAAGTCAAACGGACTAAAACGTTTTCATTTTAAAATACATTTTGCAAAGCTCATTCTGATTTTGTACTGCTCTGTACATTTCTGGAGAGCGCCAAATACGATTTAGCAGTTTTTTTTTTCCACGAACCCACCAGAGGCCGCTACGCTTTTTTAGATCTCAAACTTCTCTCCCGAGTGCCATTTGTGCCTGCTGTTCTTGTGGAAATCCACCAGAGGCCACTGTCGACTGACTGACTGACTGACCGATACCCCCACTCACCCTCTTCCCTCAACCCAACCGATAGTGTTTTGAAAAGCAATCCAGAAAAAAGAAAAGCCCTTGCGGCAGCTTGATTTTTGCCCCGATTTTAGATTTTGCCACATTCTCACCCTGTTATTTACTTTTTTTGCTTTATTTTTTGCCTTTTGTTTTTGTTTTACCTGCTTTCTGGAACCGTTCTTCGCCGGAATTGAACTCTATTGTCACAGTCAACTCCACTCTGCATCTACAAATCCTCCGACGTTTGTGGCTAACCACTGGACAAACTGGTAACAGCGGGAAAGCAGTCCACACGGAGGTAAGCGATCATCTGATAAGCGTGAAAAGGAATGCCGTCATAACATCCCGTAGCGTTCATTTTAAAGACGAAATGCAGCTATTTGTTCCTCTGGCTACATAATTCGTTATGTATATGTATATAGGGCTACATTTTCAGATTGAGCCTATGTTGACAGTTTGTTAAATAATTGATTTGTAACAGTAAATGAGGAATCATCATATTTATCAAAAGTAGACTGCGGGGGACCTTACGCTCAGTTTTCAGTCCCTTGCTTTACCTGAATTATTTTCACTTGCCAATTATTTGCTTTTTGGCCAATAACCTCAAGAAATCAGCTAAATGTATTCAAAAAGTCAACAGTTTAACTCTAGGAGACTTGTAAAATAATATTTTTTTAAAAAAGGCTTTAAGTACTTGCCACTTAAATTCAAACAGCAACTTCTTCTTATTATTTTTGGTCGCCAATCAATGTATACCTCGAACTTGAATTAAAGACAATGTGAACATCAAATCTCACCTGTTCCTCAGTAAAATGAGGATTTTGCAGGAGTTGTTTCGAGAAGCTTGGGTTGGTTGTGGATTTCGGGTGTATGTATGATTGTGATCGGTCTCCGCATGGTGCCGTCACACACCGTCTGTCTGGAAACTGGAACATTACCAAATATTAGCATCCTGCTGTCTTCTGCATGTGCTTTAAACTATGAACCTGTTTATTCTTCTAGTAAACACTGGGAGGGATTTCAGAACTATGGGCAGCGCTATCATTTCAAACGATAAGGGTCAGGTTTTAGAAACTCTTTTGAAAAATGACCAATGGTGATCACACAGTGCTGAAAGAAAGTCTTTATTTAAGGTGCCACTATTGCATATTGCAAATCACATGTACTTAAGTATTTACAGCCTTTTCCATGAAGCTCTAAATTGGGCTCAGGTACATTCTCTTTCCATTGACGATTCTTGAGATGTTTCAGCAGCTTCATTGGAGTTCACCTGTGGTATATTCAGCTGATTGGACATGATTTGAAAAGGCATACACCTGTCTATATAAGCTCCCAGGGTTGACAGTGCATGTCAAAGCACAAACCAAGCATGAAGATGTCCGTAGACCTCTGAGACAGGATTGTCTCGAGGCACAAGGCTGAGGAAGGTTAAAGAAAAATTTCTGCTGCTCTGAAAGTTCCAATGAGCACAGTGGTCTCAATTATCCATAAGTGGAAGATGTTTAAACCACCAGGACTCTTCCTAGAGCTGAACGGCCATCTAAGCTGAGTGATCAGGGGAGAAGGGCCTTAGTTAGGGAGGTGATCAATAACCGATGGTCACACTGTTTGAGCTCAAGCGTTCTTCTGCGGAGAAAGGAGAACCTTACAGAAGGACAACCATCTGTGCAGCAGTCCACCAATCAGGCCTGTATGGTAGAGCGGCCAGACGAACGCCACTCCTTAGTAAAGGGCACATAGCAGCCCGCCTGGAATTTGCCAAAAGGCATCTGAAGGACTCTCAGACCATAACAAACAAAATTCTCTGGTCTGATGAGACTAACATTGAACTCTTTGGAGTGAAGGCTATACATTTGGAGAATTTTGAGGAAATAAATTAATTTAACCCATTTTGGAATAAGGCTGTAACAAGAAATGTGGAAAAGTGAATACTTTCTGGATGCACTGTATGTTAATTAGCTCAGAAATACACTCAGGGTTACAATTTAGGTACGATTTACTTTTTTGTTTGTGTTTTTTCTTTTTTTGTTAAGTTGTCAAAAATGGACTTTTCAAATATATCAACTTTAGAGAGCATTTTCTGTCTCACTTAACTCTCAAAACTATGAGAAAAATATGGCTAAAGTTAATTAGCATGGGGCGCCACGGTGGCGTAGTGAGTAGCATGTTCGCCTCACAGCAAGAAGGTCACTGGTTCGAGCCTCGGCTGGGTCAGTTGGCATTTCTGTATGGAGTTTGCATGTTCTCCCCGTGGTTGCGTGGGTTTCCTCTGGGTGCTTTGGGTTCCCCCACAAGTCCAAAGACATGCGGTATAGGGGAATTGGGTAAGCTAAATTGTCCGTAGCGTATGTGTGTGAATAAGAATGTATGGATGTTTCCCAGAGATGGGTTGTGGCTGGAAGGGCATCCGCTGCGTAAAACAAATGCTGGATAAGTTGGCGGATCATTCCGCTGTGGCAACCCCTGATTAATAAAGGGACTAAGCCGACAAGAAAATGAATGAATGAATGATGAATTAGCATGGACATGGCTGAAGTTTATTGTTAATTGAATGGTATATTTTATCATTGTGTGCTGTGGTTAAACATTTACGTTTAGTCATTTAGCACAGTTGTCCGCAACATTTTTTATCACTGCAGACCTCATCAATGCTTGAAAAGGGTACGACGGCCCGGGGGATTGTGGGGTGTGGTTCTACATATATTGCTAGGTGACCATCAAGGTTTTCTCAGAGGATGTCAAGCTTACAAAACATTGCTGTAACTCAGATACAAATTTTATTCATGGAGAAAAAAAAATGCTTTGTGTTTGTCTGAAGTAATTAGTCTACCAAAATGTGTATATTCCATCAGTACAGAGGGGGGCTTTGGGTGCTTGAGCACCTGCCCTTTTTTCTCTTGAGGAGAAAGTGCCCCTATCCCCAACATCCCTCATCCTCATGATGCGCTCACAGCATTCTGAAAGGTATTTTCAACTGGCAGTGCCTGGAAGGTGACGCAATATGTGACGCAATCTGTGCACCTTCATTGGAAATAACGAACTTGTGCGCAGATAAGACACTTAGATTACTGAATGGCCTCTAAAGCCACCAATATTTGCTTGTGGGTTAATTTTTGGTGCTCAAGTATCCAAATATAACCGGGAGAATACGGTCATCTTTCAATATAAAAGATCGTTCAGACTCAGACAATAAATAAATCGGAAATATTAATGATTTCTTGTGCGGCCTGGTACCAATAGATCCATGGACCGTTCTGTGGCATGGGGGTTGGGGACCACTGACTCAGCATACGCTTTTGTCCAAAGCAACTTACAATTGAGGAGGTGATCAGCGATTCAGCAAGAAGAGGCAGTGCACACAACAAGTGCTGATTATACAAAGCAACTGTTAGTGCAGTTAAGAGGGGAGTGTTTTCTTTGAGAGAGAAGAGTGTTTCTACAGGTGGTTTGTCATGCCCACTTACATGTGTGAAACACTCTTCATAATGTACAATGTTTTTGAGATATGGAGTGATTGTAAGAAAAGTGTCGGTTAAAGTGTCAGAGAGATGAGTGTGTTTTCTGCAGGCGGTTTGTCAAGCCCACTCACATGTGTGAGTGACACTCAGAATTGCATGATGTGGTTGGAGTTTCCTTACCTGTTTGAGAGCATCTAACGGGTTCTCTTTGCGCTCAGCTGGTCTCAGGTCAGATGAAGGGGATTTTCTGCTCAAATCTTCATTCGTGACTTTATTCGATGAATTGTTTCTGTCTTCTGAGCTGTTGGCTATTTCGAGATGACCTGCGGGACTATATAACAGTTCCCGACAACATATGATTTACAGTCATGTTTTTGAGTAAAGCTTTTTTTATTTGTGAATAATATTTATGCATTTACAGTTGCAGTCAGAATGATTAACCCTCCTGAATTATTAGCCCCCTGTATATTTTTCCCCATATTTCTGTTTAATGAAAATATTTTTTTTTCAGCACATTTCAAAACATAATTACGGAAGTCCTAAGAGGCCATGCATTGAAATATTTTTTCTCTCTTGTTATGTCGTGATCACGACTTAATTATCTTGTGATCTCGATATAACAAAAAGTTCTGCTTATTCTGACTTCCGTAAGCAAACGCCTACGAAACGTCATGGACGAACGCATTCACTTTTTTTTTTTTGACCAGGGACTGAGTCAAACTGAGATAGTTCTATGCCTTTCAGTGATTGACAATTTCTATATCAGCGTCTGACACTTGAGAAGGAGGCTTTCGGCTCTCCGCCTTTATCGTCGAAGACATATCCACCCCGAGAGTATCGTCAGTTTCATTGCCAGTCAGCTTGAAGGACCGGGACGTCTGCACGGTTATAGAATGATGCTAGAAAGGTGCCGTCTAAATGGTTTGCGGCTGATCAGAGAAATGGTCAGAGATGTGCAGTTCAGTTTGAGAATAAGCAGAACTTTTTGTCATTTCGGAATCGTGAGAAAACGAGTCGTGTCGAGATCACGAGATGATTAAGTCGTGATCACGACATAACAAGAGAGAAAAAATATTTTAATGCATGGCCTTTTAGAACTTCTGTACATAATAGCTTTAATAACTGATTTCTTTTATCTTTGCTGTGATGACAGCACATAATATTTGACTAGCTATTCTTCAAGATACTAGTATTCAGCTTAAAGTGACATTTAAAGGCTTAACTAGGTTAGTTAGGGTAAAATCAAGTCAAATCAAGTTTAGGGTAAGTCATTGTATAGCGATGGTTTGTTCTGTAGACAATCGAAAAATAATGCTTAAGGGGGCAAATAATATTGACCTTAAAATGGTTTAAAAAAATTAAAAACTTCTTTTATTTCCGTCGATTAAAAAAACAAAGACTTTCTCCAGAAGAAAAAATACAATAGGAAATACTGTGAAAAATTGCTTGTTCTGTTAAACATCATTTGGGAAATATTTAAAAAAGAAAAAAAAATTCACAGGAGGGCTAATCATTTTGACTCTATATTCTTTTTATAAATACGAAGTTACATATACCTTTTGGACCCATCAATAAAATATTTAATGTGTTTTCCACCAACAATCTTGACCACCAGCTGAGGCTTGATGCTCCTCTCTGTGGCTTTCCATCCGTCCATGATGACTGACTATAAATACACACAGACATAAGCATATACTGGTCACGAAAACATTTACACACTTAGTACCATTATGCTAATCTATAAGTTAATGTAGGGCGCCACGGTGGCCTAGTGGGTAGCACGTTCGCCTCACAGCAAGAAGGTCGCTGGTTCGATCCCCGGCTGGGCCAGTTGGCATTTCTGTGTGGAGTTTGCATGTTCTCCCCGTGGTTGCCTGGGTTTCCTCCGGGTGCTCCGGTTTCCCCCACAGTCCAAAGACATGTGGTACAGGTGAATTGAGTAAGCTAAATTGCCCATAGTGTATGTGTGTGAATGAGAATGTATGGATGTGTTTCCCAGAGATGGGTTGTGGCTGGAAGGGCATCCGCTTCGTAAAACAAAAATGCTGGATAAGTTGGCGGTTCATTCCGCTGTGGCGACCCCGGATTAATAAAGGGACTAAGCTGAAAAGAAAATGAATGAATGAATAAGTTAATGTACTTCAAAAACAATGACAGAATTAACATTTTCAAAGACTAAAACTCGCAGTTTCTGACCAAAAGTAATCCAAAAATATTTGTGATGTCATTTTCTGTAATATATTATGTACATATAGTAGATATAACTTTTTTTGAAAAGTACATTATATTGTATAACTGCACTGTAAAAGTTAAATGATTAATTAGTCCTGACAACATATGTTTATAGGTCATTGTAACTTATTAAACTAAATTAATCATGTCCTAACTTAATTTTATAAGTTACACAAGCTGTCAATTTAACAAAATTTAAGGCAACCAGGATTTTTTTTTACAGTGTGCATTTAATTATTTACACACTTGACAGGTGTACTGTCCACCCTATAAATAACTTTTTCTGCTTTTGGTTGTAATATAACATTATTGTAAAAACCACTATACACTTCAGCAGACCAATCAAATGCTCTCTAGTATCTGAAGCCACATCATCTAAAACAGTGATTCTCAAACTGTGGTACGTGTACCACTAGTGGTACGCAGGCTTCCTTCTAGTGGTACGCGGAAGAATTGCTGAGTGATTAAAGCAAAAATATAAACACATTTTTAACCCTTTGACGCGTACGATAACAACTATTTGATCAGTGAATTGATTTTAATTAACTCAACCTTTTATTTTCAATTTTCTAATGTTTGTTATGTATTCTATCATTTGAATCAAATTTCTTCCTCATACTGTATATGTAACGGTTGTTGGGGGCGAATTTTTATCGCATTTTTATATCCCAATGTTGACAGGTATGGTTTAATCACTTGCTTTTCTGACACACAAAGCCTACTCTAACACGCAGTAAGCAGATCAAATTTCTAATTTAAATTTGTAAATCCAACTCATATATTTACAATACAAGTTTAGATTTTAAAGACATACAAATAAGTCATATATATATGCAATATGCATTCATATATAAACTCTTTTTATAGCCATAAAGCCTATATTTATGAAGTCCGAGGAACGTGATGAATAAGCTACTGTATGATCATACTCTTTACTTTTCTTGTTACTTGTTAAGTACGGTGCCATTTTTAATTAACTTTAAAAGCACATTTTAATTTAAATGTCGACATTTATTTATTTTATATTTATTTAACCTGTAAGCACAGCACCGTGTTAATGTTCAAACTATTTAGAATGTTTAAATGTGGCTGACAATAATAAATATTCACAATATTAAGAATTAATCTGCCACGTTATTGAACTGTGCAGAGCTGTAGCTGCTTAATTAGGCCTACTACGCTACTGTATTTCAATACTGGTCATTATGGTTGTACTTTGAGAGACAATTTTTTTCTGAGGTGGTACAGTACTTGGTGAAAAAAGTTTGAGAATCACTGATCTAAAAGACACAGCTGAAATCAATCATTTGTTAACACATTATCGAATGTTAACACAGATGGTTTGCCTAATTTACAAGAAATTGATAACTGGATTGATACATTTATTAATAATAATAATAATAATAATAATAATAATAAATAATAATTCATTCATTCATTTTCTTTTCAGCTTGGCCACAGTGGAATGAACCGCTAATAATAAAAATAATAATAATAATAATAATAATAATAATAATAATAATAATAATAATAACTGGTAGTGTTAATTTTAATTCCTGAATTGCAGTGATGTGTTATAAACAAAACGCTCGTTTTTAAAAAGGAGTTGAGATCAAAATGCCCTGACATGCCTTCATGTTTATATTAAATTAGGTCACACATTGCACAAAGCTGTATATTTTAAAGAGCCCCTATTATGGGTTTTTGAAAACGAGCTTGTATGCAGCGTGTCACACAGCTCTAAGTGAAGTGAAATGTCCAGCTGAGGCTTAAATCTGAAAGTGCAAAGTGTTTAAAACTATTGATTCATCTATAAAAGAGTCGACTCACAGTTCCTCAAACGAGTCGCCGTGCTTATGAGTCTTTAGCCGTTTCGGCATGACGTGAACACGAAACATAAAGCCCCGCCCATTTATGCGTGCGCAGATTCGAAATCCCCAACCCCACCCACAAACAACAGCGGTGAGAAAAAGTTGCCAGATCGGGCGGTTTTAAATTTGATTGTGCAGGTAAAACCTTTTGGACAGAGTTTGGGCTGAAATCAGGCAGCTACATCTGGCAACACAGTGAAGAGCACTGTGCTTAGCTGGATATTGGAAGTGTGCAGAGAACCCAGAGATGAGACTGTGAAGAATTAGTAGTTTCTGCAGAAATACCTCAGTATTAAACCCAGCCATGTGCTGTTCCCCCTCCGAGGAGTGCTTACAACGGAGGATTCGGCGCACCAGGACATTTCCTGGCCTGCTATCCAGCAAGTGTGAGTAAGTGTGATTAAAACGGTCGCCTCATTGTTTTCTCTAGCTTGTAAATGATGCATTTAACTGTGTTTTGTAACTTGTAACCGCTTGTAGTGTATCTGGTTAACTTGTATTCTCATATCGCGTCTAAAAGCACGTTGTTAACGCGACGCGTTCCGCTGTGTTTACGGATTAAAATGCGTTTGAGCGTGTTCCTCTGCTGTTTGTTGTTGCTATGGCCACCATCAGCTCTGCTACACACGTGCGGCGGTCCTGTTTTATGATGGTTTAGCTTTTGCCACTGTTTGCACTAATACTGCATGTGTGTCGCTGTTTTTACTTCTGGTTAAGAATAGAGTGATATGCTGGGAGATCGGGGGTTAGTTTTGGGGGTGAAGTGTCTGAAATACGCGCGACTCCCGATAAAAACGAGTGTTAGCAGATTAGCTCACGCACACGCTATGACTCCTTCAATGTTGATAAGCCATGGTGGGCATTATCTCACGCTGAGCGCTGTCGACCAATCGCAACAGACTGGGTCATCGGTCCAATCAGCGCAGTTTAGCATCGCGCGAAGGAGGGGTTTTGGAACAAATGAATCACTGAACGATTCATATAGGAGTCGCTGGGATAATGAGGTAAAAATAAATGCATATTATAAGACAATGAAAGTGTTTTTTGACCATGCAATCAGATCAGCCTGCTGTTGGAGACCCCCAAAACCAAAATATGACCCTTTTCAATGTATAATATGGGCTCTTTAAGACACATCAGGAGACCTTTAAAGATTCTAAACTTATTAACGTCATACATCTCATTTATGTAAAAAATCTGATAAAAACAAGAGAAAACACACTCGCCTGTATCACTAAATCTCCTCCAGGTCTGTAGAAAAGCACAGCGTTATTGACGGAGCTGATTTGTGTTTCAGATATAAGCACGGGTGAAGCTCAGAGCAGAGGATCCTCAAATAAGAGCAGTGCCTGTTCTCTCTCGGGTCCTGTGGGCTCCAGGGTAATGTGAGCTGTGCCATGGTTACCCGGCCGGTCACAGCCGCTTCCAGTGCATACTGTACACAGATAAGAGTGATTTATTACTGTACGGCTCTGCCTGACTACACAATAATAAAGTAAATGTCCTTTAAAGGCCTCAAAATGTTCTTTTAGCTACGAGAGGCTATAAGTAGGGCCAGACGGAATCTGCGGACATTTTTTGCTGTTTCTGCAGAGTATTTTGTTAAAAATCTGCGGATTTATGCGGAACAATTTTAACTAAATATATTAAAGATATTAGCTAAAAACTTCATTCATTCATTCATTTTCTTTTCGGCTTAGTCCCTTTATTAATCCGGGGTCGCCACAGCGGAATGAACCGCCAACTTATCCAGCATTTGTTTTACGCAGCGGATGCCCTTCCAGCTGCAACCCATCTCTGGGAAATAACTAAAACTTAATATATGAAATAAAAAGTAATACCTTTTTAACTTTTATTGAATGCTTACAATGAAAATCCAATTAGATCCACTTTATTTGGTAAACAAAGCAAGTCTCTCGTATAAAATATCTACTAAAAGACAGTTCAAGAGTTCACACTTAGCTGATGAATGGTAATAAGCTAGTTTGGCACGTTGTCCCGGGAGAGAGCCCTGAGCTCATAAGATCCTCGAGCCCGGGGCTCCCTCCCATTTGCAGGGCGAGAGGGGAGTTTGAGCTCAGGTAGATCTCGAGAACCCCCCGCCCTCCTGCTGCTTATAAATTGCTATGAGGGTATGCTGCTGGTGGAATTTGGGTATGGTGCTCATTTGTTAAAGTCAATTTACTTATGTGTCATGTTTCAGACTGTGGGAGGAAACTGGAGGACTCGGGGAAAACCCACGCGAGCACGGGGAGAACATGAACTCCGCACAGAAATGTCAACTGGCTGGGTAGAGGCCCGAACCAGAGGCATTCTTGCTGTGAGGCAACAGTGCTTGCCACTAAGCCACCGTGCTGCCCTATAGAGGAAAAGGGGGGAGAGGGGGTGGAAGGGGGGATTCTTCAAGACGAAGATGACTAAGGTAAGATGCTTTGGTTATTTATACTCAGCTGAGAATCGTCTGATTAGTGGATTGTGCATTAGCTTGACTCTGGGCCAGCCGTGTCAATCATAAACACGCAATCCTCTGGAAATTAGTTTATAACTAAACTTCATTTTCATATTAGTCAGTAATATTACTGAAATTAATAAAAAAAAAACGAATGAATATAAATTTACACATATTTACACCAGTAAATAAACATAATCAATGATGGGCTAAAAATCGGTGAAATTCTGCGCGTGCAGATTCTGCATGGTCCTAGAAGTAACAATTTATATTTGTAGCACCATTTGAGCTGTGCACCACAACAAATTTTTTAAAATCTAAGCAAAAAGTTTTTTTTTTCTGTCTATTTAGATTTAGATTCTAAATTATATATTTTGTTATTTAATCTGCACTATATCTGCTGTGTAATTAGACTAATAATTGTTTTATGTATTTTTTATTGTGCTTTGTTCTATTTATTTGTGCCATGATCAAGACGATCTGCTGCAGTTTAAACCGAGCATCAGAATGGGGAAAAAGGTGGTTTAGATGACTTGTAAGGATGGATATATCTCTCCATAATAATAATACCCTGAGAATTGTTACTGAAATCCCCCCATCTGTACAAAACCTTAACCTTAAATACCCAACAGGGCGTCACAGTGACCCTTGCCTAGTGTATTGATGTGTTAATCATCTCTGGAGGGGGGACCCTTACAAACTTTAAACGTTGCATGGTTGTTGGTGCCAGACGGGCTGGTCTGAGTATTTCAGAAACTGCTGATCTACTGGGATTTT
>CAIGQQ010030629.1:16782-43116 GCA_903798035.1 Danio albolineatus
TATATATATATATATATATATATTTTATTAATTTTTTTCAATAACTTTGTTATTTGGTTGGCAGTAATATGAAGTTCCACCAGCAGGGGGCGAAATATGACAGAGATGAACCCTTCAAGAACACTGACAGTACATTCAGGTCAAGATGACATTAGTAATTAACAGCACACTGCTCAAGCTTGAGCATTTATTTATTGCTTTTCAATATTATTTTCAATGTTTCCTTCATGCAGATTCGAGTGTAATTATTTCATCTGTCAGAATAAATGCCCAGTTAAACACTTGCAGAAAGACTGAAAAGCAATATTCACAAATATGAATAGTTTAAATCTGCTGAAATCTCCTGACTCATTTCCTGTTTTACATTTGAATTTCCCATAGCTTCTAAAAGTCCAAAAAGTTCCACATATTGATAAATAATGTAGCAATGACTGTTATAACACCAAGTTATCATTAAATCGCCTCTTTTTACAGATATGGCATAGTTTGTCAACAAGCAGAAATATTCATGGGCCAATGACATCACCACATTGAAATGGTCAACTGTATATCCAGATAAAGTCACAGCTAAAGAAGTTCCGGCAGGTTTTGAGTGCATATAATATCATATCCCTACGCTGAATGATTTAAGTTATTTCACAGCTACAGCAGACAAAAATCACATCAAAACACAACAGAAGGCGCACACAAAAGCAGTTTGAGGACAAAAACCTGACAAATGTCTGAGATACAACATCTGAACAGTAGCTGCAGCTGGAGAAACTAGTATAAGCAAAATAATTGACTGAATTAATAGAGACCACATCATCAGCTCATTTAGCACATCTTTGAACTGTGGGTGAACCGGAGAACCCGGAGGAAACCCACGCCAACACGGGGAGAACATGCAAACTCCACACAGAAACACCAACTGGCCCAGCCAAGACTTGAACCAGCAACCTTCATGTTGCCAAGCGACATTGCTAACAACTGAGCCACCACGTCACCCCTGACTAGCTTATAACTATAATACTTATAGCTTATAAAACTATAATCCTTATAGTATTATATAAATGTGGATGCATGAACTTCGGATCTAAAGCAGTCTTACTAAGCAAAGTTTATCAGTTTATCAAAGTTTATCATTAAATATGTCCCCAATATTAATATGTAATGCACACAAAATCCTCATTTCGGTACTTACAGACAAAGCTTCTACAGGAATTACAAAATGAACAGACAGATGAAGGTCACTTCTTTTTATAATGATAAAATTAACAGAACAGCACCGCCTAGTGGAGCAAAAGGGCATTACACTGGAACCAGCACAGCTATGTTTCCATCCAGCTATTTTTATTCACGTTTTGGATATGCGCATAAAAACACAATTGATGGAAACGCCATGATGCGTATAAGTTTTGAAAATGCGCATAAAAATCATTAAAAAACATGCGCATAACTGAGTAGGATAAACTTTATATTCGATAAAAAAAGATGCACATAAACTGCGATATAAACACTTTTACTGCATAAATTCCAGCATGAGAATTAAAAAAAGGTCATGTGAATTTGTTATAAGAGATTATGTGATGATGAAAATGTGTGTAAATGGACAAACCAGCAGGCTGAGCACATCGTAAAACATCTGACATATTGTTTTGGTCATTCTAAAGCGCCTCACCATTTCAGTAGTTGATTTATTATATTATTAATGACCTCCAGAATCAAGAGCGTCTATGCTCCGTGTCTGACACCTTTAAATGCCACCGCACGCTCACTGCGTATCAGGATTGCCTTCTGAGACATAAAGGCTGCGTCTGAAACCGCATACTTCCATACTATACAGTACGCTAAAATCAGTATGCGTGCCGAGTAGTATGTCCGAATTCATAGAATTCGAAAATCAGTATGCGAGAAGTACCCGGATGACTTACTACTTCCGGTGAGATTCTGAAGTGCGCATCCCATGCACGCTGCGCTATCCCATGATGCCCCGCGAGAGAATTCATGAATGGGAGTGAAGCATAGTGAAGCGACGCAACTGACGCAGGTAGGTCACGTGACCGTGACAAAATGGCGGATGTAGTATGTCCGAATTCCATTCATACTTGTCACATTCATACTGTATAGAACATACTTTTCTAACGGCAGAGTAGTACGTTTAAATTCAAATGCAGTACCTACTGAGTAGTAGGCGGTTTCGGATGCAGCCAAAGTCATTAATTAAATGGAGAAAAAGATTGACGCAGTTTCTCCTATTGCAGCAAATGACGTTTTTACTGTTGATATTTGGCGCCAGTTAATCAGGAAGTGACGATTTTGTCCGCTTTGACTCGTTGGATGGAAACGCTGCTTTATTCGCACGTCTTTTCTGCGATGATCCAGTTTTGCGCATAAAGTTCATCCGCATTTTTCGATGGAAACATAGCTATTTTAAAGCTAAAATGCTGTCTAAGCGCGTCACGTTGCCATTATCTTAGCTAACCAATCAGAGCCCCTTGAGAGCAGGCTTTTGGAGGAACTATGAAATATGACAGTCGTTTTCAAATTAGCCGAGTAGCTGTATATAATCAAAGTAAGATATCTAAATAAAATAACATGATTTTTCAAATGAAGCATGAGCACACTTTGCATCTTATAAACACAACCCAGCCTTAAAAACACACTCTGGAACACCCGTTTAAATAACTGCTGAATTCAATTCAATTCAATTCACCTTTATTTGTATAGCGCTTTTACAATGTGGATTGTGTCAAAGCAGCTTCACATAGAAGGTTATAGTAAATTGAAAATGTCAGTTTAGTTATTAGCTAGTATATTATTAGCTAGTATATAGCTGAGTTCAGTTCAGTTCAGTGTTGTTTAATATTCACTACTTAGAGTTCAAACACTGAAGAGTAATCCATCGGTGCGCAGCTCTAGCTGCAGTCTAGTCGCCGGACGCTGGAGAACTCGAGGCTCGTCTGTCCTTGGAGGGTCACAGGAATCTGTCTCTTGCTTGCTACTCCGCCAAGCAGCTGCTCAGGATACAGCGAGGTCCAGGGTTAAGGAGCCTTGGGATCGTCTCGTCAGGGGTCTTGGATCGCATCCGTGGCGCTGCAAAGTCTTTGGGGGCCTGGGGATGAGTATCCCCAGTTGGAATAGAGAACAAAGAAAATAATTAGCGTAGCTGCAGTTCATAGTGTATATAAACGAGATGCGTGGAGCACATTCATGCATCATACAGCCAAGTGACGTATTGAGTGTATGCTTTACTAAAAAGATAGGTCTTTAATCTAGTTTTGAACTGAGAGAGAGAGTCTGAGCCTCGGACATTATCAGGAAGGCTATTCCAGAGTTTACGAGCCATAAATGAGAAGGCTCGACCCCCTTTATTTGATTTTGCTATTCTGGGTACTACTAGAAGCCCTGAGTTTTGAGATCTTAAAGAGCGGGTTGGATTGAATCTGTGAGCACTTTTTTTGCCTGGACTTTCAGTGGTCAGATGACAGTCTGGCTCATGTTGAATGAAGACCACACTTGTTACAAATCCTCTATTTTATTTAATTTGTGCAAATGAAGGCGTGAAAGTGCTCGTTAACGGCAGTTTAAAGGCTGTTTTTGGGGTGGTCATCAGCAGTCGCGGCACATCCCAGTGTTTCTGCCTTTCTAAACGGCTTAACACGCTTGAAGTGTGAAAGTCAGACGGCTAATTCTGATCTTAATGATGAAAATGTGACGCAGCCGGTGGAGGATCGGACTCTCACCAGGACGATTGCTGAAGCCCAAACCTTAAAGCGGCAGAAAATCACACCGAGTTCAATAAAGCTTCATGGAGGAGAAACCAACGCGGAGATGAAAGAGAGAGAAAAAAACATGCTAGTTTGAGATCTGAGGATTGACTTCACAACATTCATGAGCTCCGCCGAGGCGCCACACTTCCAATCCGCCGTCAGGATTTCAAACGTATTGTAAAGTTTCCGATTTGGAATTCTGTCATCATTTGGAGTCATTCCTATCAGGATCAAACAATTAATCCAGACACAGGATCAGTTTCCTCCCTCAAGCAATCTATCTCATGAACACTTGATCATAACTGAGGAACAAACACTCTATACACACACCTATTTATTTAACAACACACATAAATAACATTTAATTTGCACATAATGTAGTTCTACAATATTGTATATAATAATATACTGTACATACATTTGTCAGATTGTAAATTCTTCTTTTTTTTGTTCCTTTATTATTTGTGTCTAGGTGGCACAGTGGCTCCGTGGTTAGCACTGTTGCAGCAAGAAGGTCGCTGGTTTGAGCTGGCTGGGCCAGTTGGCATTTCTGTGTGGAGTTTGCATGTTCTCCCCGTGTTGGTGTGGGTTTCCTCTGAGTACTTTCCTCCACAGTCCATCACATGAACTAAAGGTGAATTCAATTAATAATATTGGCCGTAGTGTATGAGCGTGTGTATGTGTGAATGAGTGTGTATGGGTGTTTCCCAGTACTGGGCTCATCTGGAAGAGCATCCGCTGCGTAAAATACAAGGTGGAATAGTTGGCGGTTCATTTCACTGTGACGACCCCAGATTAATAAAGGGACTAAGCTGAAAAAAAAATGAATGAATGAATACATTTTATATTTAATATATTGTTTTTTGTAACTATTTATTTTTATTTTGTTCAGAAATCTGCACTCTATATGTATTATTATTATCATTTTTTCCGGCTTGCTCACGCATTTATCAACACATTTTTTTTTACGATGCATAGTTTTTTGCAACATAAGCTCATTCTGAAAACGTACCCCTATATACATTTCTGGAGATGACGAATGATGTAGCCAGACGTACGTATGGCAGGAGTTATTTTTTAAAAACGCTTACCAGCTGACCGATTACCTCCGTATGGGCAGCTTTTCCACTGTTACCATACCTGTCAACATTGGGATGTGAAAATAAGGGATCCCCGACCCCCCCACCCATTTAAAAAAATTAAAATAAGTCCTTCAGGAGCTGTTTCAATGTAAATAAACAGTTAAACAGTCAGTAATACTTTTAAATAATATTATTTACAAAAGAAAATTTGATAGAATACATTAGCAAACAGCTTAGCTTATTAAAATGAGCTCTTATAAAGAAATAGAATCAAGTTATCAAATCTCATTAATCTTTTCTTCACTGTATAACTCACACATTCTGAATTAAGAGCAGCGAATGAATCTACTTTATTTAGATTTTTTGTTTGATTACATTAAATAACAGAGGTGTCACTTTAACAATGCACACATCTAACGCTATAATGAAGCATTCGACTGCTTTCCTAACGTTTTATGCTCATTTAGGTCAAAATTAGCTCATCAATATCGACATCTTTAGATGTTATTATTATTAATTATGTGTATATGTCTGTTCAAACATGCACCCAAAACCCAGTATCCACTTTTGCTACACTTCAAATCGCATGTACAGATTCCGTTTGGGTAACAGCGTCTGTTTATCACTATGGAGTGCGTCAGCTGTCAGTCACGCACCGCTTTAGGACTGTTTTGAGGATTGCATAGGAGTAGTGACGGCACCTGTAATGAAAAGGAAAGGGAATCCCGCCGCTTTTATATTTATTTCAAAGTGTTTCATGCCTAAATAAAATGAAAACACAAAACAGACTCACATTTTAGAGCAAAGGGTGGCCCCTGGTGGTATGGGTTGCGAGGATCAGCTCTTTAATGTTTATTGACACCCATCGGAGAACGACTGAAAATACGGGAGAAATACGGGAAAATACCTTTACAGCATGGTAGTGGGACAGAACTGTAAAATACGGGAGAATCCCGGGAAATAGGGGAGGGTTGACAGGTATGCTGTTACCAGTTTGTCCAGCGTGGGCTGACTTGAGATGCAGAGTGGAGTTGGCCGCGAACGGTGTTCGAATCTGATGAAGAATGGTCCCAGAAAGAGGGTAAAACAAAAACACAAGCCACAAAATAAAACAAAATGAACAAGTAAATAACAGGGTGAGATCTGAAAGTGTGGTTAAAATGAGGCAAGGGCTTTTCTATTTCTGAATTGCTTTTTAACACTGTCGGTTAGGTTTAGGGAAGTGGGTGAGCGGGTTAATCTGTGCTGTTAAAAACACTGTTGGTTGGGTTTAGGGAAGGAGGAGGGTGGGTCAGTCAATCACTCAGTCAGTTGACAGCGGCCTCTGGTAGATTTTTGTGAGAACAACAGCTGCGAATGGCACTCACAAAAGAAATTTGAGATCTGAAAAAGACCTTGTGGATTCGCGAAAACAAAAACTGCAACAAAAAAACGTAGCTCCTGGGACGTATTTGGCGCTCTCCATAAATATATATAGTAGTATGTTTTCAGAATGAGCCTAGGTTGGTTTTTTTGGGGAAAACTTAATTGTTTTATGTTCAATCCACTTAAATTTGTAAAAAATTAAAAGATTAAGTTAACTTCATCAATTTGTGTTGAGACAACATGAAGCAATTGCGTAGAAGCCAGTATTTTTTCCAGTGTAGTGGATATGAGATTTGAGATGGTCTGCACCTTGTAAGTCAGCCTGTGTAAAAGCGTCTGTTATAATGCCTTGAATGTAAATGCTGCTTCGAGAGGATTTTCTGTATTATTACTGTAAGCGACTGTAAAGTGTCAGATTAATGAGTAATTAATGATTACGATGAACATGCATCTGCGTGTCAGAGTGTGTTGATGAAGGTCGTGACAGAAACTGTGCGTGTGTGTGTGATGGAAAGAGACTGATGTATAAGAGTAGGTGCTGTAGAGACTGACAAGGTGATGAATCACCACTTTCATCCTTTTTATTTGATCTGACGACATCCCATTACCTTTCAAACCCACACACACACACACACACACACACACACACAGTATCAGCATGGCATTCCTGTAGAAAGCAGATATTTAAACATTTATTGGTAACACTTCAGTATATAGTCCATTAGTTAACGTTAGTTAATATATTTACTAGCATATTAAAGAGCCTCTATTATACATCAAAAGGGTCATATTTTGGTGGGTGTCTCCAACAACAGGCTGATATGCATGCAAGGTCAAAAAACACATTCATTGTCTTATAATATGCATTGATTTTTACCTCATAATCCCAGTGACTCCCATATGAATCGTTTATCGATTCATTTGTTTCCAAACTCCTCCTTAGGGTGATGCTAATCTGCGCTGATTGGACCGATGACCCAGTCTGTTGCGATTGGTCGACAGCGCTCAGCGCGAGAGAATGCCCACCACGACTTATCAATATTAAAAGTAGTCAGAGTGCATAGTGTATGCGTGAGCTGTATTTCAGACGCAACTAACGACACCCTTCCGATTTGTTATTTCTCCCAGAATGCTGAAGTATCTCCCTGACGATGCTGAAATCAGATATTTTGCTTTGAAAATGTGCGTTACGTGCCAGAACGCTGGCTTTGTTTTGGTCATTTAACCTGTCCAATGCCAGTTTAGCCTGTTATATTACAGCACCCCAGCTTGCTTTGTTGGAAAATGGCGTATATCATTCATTCAGTCAGGAAGGCTCTCAAAGTATGCGTCTGGGACCGAAATGCAACCTCCGGTGGACAGTAGCAGACTCTAAAATGAGACGCAGATTCAGAGTTCCACATGAAGTGGTTCTTAATTAGCAAATAAGTGAAGTTTGTTTATAAACTTATTTCGAGAGGAGCGCATGCTTACGGTTGACACGGCTGGCCCAGAGTCAAGCTAATGCACAATCCACCAATCAGACGAATTCCATCTTAGTATAAATATCAAAGCATCTTACCTTAGTCATCTTCATCCTGAAGAATCCCTCTTTCCACCTCCTCTCCCCCCTTTTCCTCTATAGGGCAGCTCGGCGGCCCAGTGGCTAGCACTGTCGCCTCACAGCAAGAATGCCTCTGGTTTGGGCCTCTACCCAGCCAGTTGACATTTCTGTGCGGAGTTTATGTTCTCCCCGTGCTCGCGTAGGTTTTCCCCGGGTCCTCCAGTTTCCTCCCACAGTCCGAAACATGAGACATTAGTAAATTGACTTAACCAAATCAGCACTATACCCAAATTCCACCAGCACCATACCCTCATTGCAATTTATAAGCAGCAGAAGGGAGCCCCGGGCTCGAGGATCTCATGAGCTCAGGGCTCTCTCCCGGGACAGCATGCCAAACTAGCTCATTATCAATCATCAGCTAAGTGTGAACTCTTGAATATAAATATTATGAATGTAAACATTAGGTGAGCAGGGGCTGTTTCATAAAAGTGGTTTAGAAAAGCAAGGATTAGAGTCAAAAACCTGACTTCAATGAGCTGAGCTAAACGTCCACCCTTAAATTGGTTCCATAACAGCAAGTTGAAGATCATTTGATCTAACTTATCTGAGTTCAGTTTAAATAATTTTGATAACTGATCATGCATGTTACTGTCATGAAGGTCGAGCATAGATGCATCTATTATGTTGTGTGCTACCATGGCAAGTACGAGAACAGAAAGAGCACTAGAATGAGACACAGCTGTTCACAGCGAGTAAGCCGCATTGGTTTTTAGAGTTCGGAAAGACTCTCAAATTCTAAGTTCTTAAGAACTATCCTGAGAGTTAACCTGCCCCAGACCAGGCTAGTTTCAGTTATTGTGAATTTGATTTATGAAACCGAATCCACCATTAATTAACCTGACCTACCAAAATAAGCCTGGCTTTTTCTATAATCTTGGTTTATGGAACAGGCCGCTGGTTACATTGTAATGTACATGAAACAATACATTAATTGTAAAATGTGTATATTTATTAATGTAGTTTTTGTTAATATATGCCCTAGGTTAATTTCATCAACCATCTTGCAGCAATTCTCTTGTCTATATGCTTAAAACAGCCATTAGGCTCGATAGTCAGGCTCTCAAAGTGTGCGTCCACGACTGAAATGCGACCTCCGATGGGCAGTAGCAGACTCTGAAATGAGACGCAGATTCAGAGTTCCACATGAGGTGGTTCTTAATTAGCCAATAATATAAATATTATGAACGTAAACATTAGGTGAGCAGGTTACATTCTAACAGGTGCATAAAACAACACATTCAATGTAAAATGTGTAGATTTATTAATGTATTTTTTTGTTAATATATGCTGTACATTAATAACGATGTTATTTTGTTTTGTTAATGTTTGGTGTTTGTATTTAATTGTGTTTGTTCATGAACTGTACGATTTATTAAGTTAAATTTTATTAGTCAAGATTATGTGATTTATTAGGGACAGAGCACTTAAGTTGCGTAGGCCTTATTGGAATTGCTCTGTTTTTTCTTCTTCTTCTCTAGAATTTATCACGATTTTCAGGGTCTAAACGTTTTCAGAAACTCACGAAACTTTGCACATGCCGCAGAAGTGGCGAAAATGCTCCAAACACATGCGCTATACGTGAATTGATTGAACTATATTGGCTGTAGTGTATAAGTGTATGTGAGAATGCGAGAGTGTATGGGTGTTTCCCAGTACTGAGTTGCTGCTGGAAAGGCATCTGCTGCGTAAAACATATGCCAGATTAGTTGACGGTTCGTTCCACTGTGGCAACCCCTAATAAAATAAAGGACTAAGCTGAAGGAAAATGAATGAAGGGCTGTAATATCTTTCCTTAAAAGTCCCCTCACAAAAAAAACTTTAAGCAGTTTCCCAAAAACTCCGGAAGACCTTGAACAAGTATGAAGAATGTGTGCTGACTCTCCCTTGGCCGTACTTACAGGAGGGAGGTGCTGACATTCATAGAGGACATTAATAAGGATGGACGCGAGCAGGAGGAGGCTGCGGTGATGAATGGAGGAGCGCTGAGAGACTCCTGCACTTTTAGACTGATGTGGAGCTGCTGATCAATGCGGCTCCGACAGCAGATACACAACCGGACGACGCCATTGTTTAAATGGAGTGACGCGTCATTTGCGCTGCGCTAAAGGTTAACGACGAGAGAACCATGCAGCAAATTATCAATTAATCTCTGAGCACATTTGTTCTCCCACCTGCATGACCACAGCCGGGGTTTGAGAATTAGTGGGGTTTGCAATAATAATGGCTACAAATATTACTTATTGCAACTCATTTGTTTTATAAATGTGTGTGTGTGTGTATTGGGGAAAAAAATCACATATTGATATCTAAAGAAAAAACAAAACAACATAACTTGATGTGCTTTAAGTTAGTTTATAAGAAAACTAATGTGAAGTTTAAAGGGGTGGTCCACTATGATATCATATTTTAAACTTTAGTTGATGTGTAATGTAGCTGTGTGAAGATTAACAACATCTCTGAATGTCAGACGCTTAAAGTTCAATGCAAAGGGGGACTTTGGGGACTACAAAAAAATACATCCAGGTTAGTAAAATCACAAGGACTTCCGGTTATGTGTATTCACCATGCACACACACCCTGCGCAGCAACAGGTCGTGGCCAGAGGCACTGTAGTGCTGTAATGTATCAGAGAAAGCTAAAGTGGCATCCAAACGCTGCTATTTCCTCAGAGCTTCATCTGTTTCTGTATTTGGGCTTCCAAAGGACACGACACAAAGACAAAAAAAGTGCCTACAGTTTAATTTTATTAATTATTATAATTATAATACAGAGAATTTAAAAAAAAAACATATAGCTAGCATTTGACAAAAGAGAACTTTCATAATCTCTCCCAGTTCAGGGCTGGATTTGGCTAAAAACTCCTCAAAGAAGGAGCAGTTCCAACCACTACCGCAGAAGCTGTGGATTGTGAGCCACAACCTGTAAGTATTTTTATTTATTAAAATTGTTCTATTACATGCACAGTTTCTAGTGATTACTGTATGTTGTAGCGAGGATGTAAACAAGTGTGTTAACAATGAAAAATGCTGTTTGGCACCGCTGACAATTTAGCTACAAATGAATATTTATCTGTAACCTATCTGTAAACACCCACAATCTTCAGCAACACTGAAATGTCTCTCTATGGGGACGCTTTCAATGTCTCTCTATGCGGATGCTTTCAATGTCTATCTGGACGCTTTCAGCGTCTCTCTGTGCGGATGCTTTCAATGTCTCTATGAAGACGCTGTCAGTGTCTCTATGCGGATGCTTTCAGTGTCTCTCTATGAGGACGCTTTGTGTCTCTCTTTGCGGATGCTTTCAATGTCTCTATGAGGACACTTTCAGTGTCTCTCTATGCAGATGCTTTCAGTGTCTCTATGAGGATGCTTTCAGTGTCTCTCTGTGCGGACGCTTTCAGTGTCTCTCTATGTGAACGCTTTCTGTGTCTTTCTATGAGGACGCTTTCAGTGTCTCTCTATGAGCACGCTTTCAGTGTCTCTTTATGCGGTTGCTTTCAGTGTCTCTATGAGGACGCTTTCAATGTCTCTCTATGCGAGCGCTGCAGTGTCTCTCTATTCGGACACTTTCAGTGTTTCTCTATGCGGATGCTTTCAGTGTCTCTCTATGCGGACGCTTTCAGTGTCTCTCTATGCAGACGCTTTCAGTGTCTCTCTATGTGGACGCTTTCAGTGTCTCTCTATGCGGACGCTTTCAGTGTCTCTCTATACGGACGCTTTTAGTGTCTCTCTATGCGGACGCTTTCAGTGTCTCTCTATGCGCACGCTTTCAGTGTTTCTCTATGCGGACGCTTTCAGTGTCTCTCTATGCGGACACTTTCAGTGTCTCTCTATGAGGATGCTTTCAGTGTCTCTATGAGGAAGTTTTCAGTGTCTATATATGCGGATGCTTTTAGTGTCTCTCTATGCGGACGCTTTCAGTGTCTCTCTATGCGGACACTTTCAGTGTCTCTCTATGTGGACGCTTTCAGTGTCTTTCTATGCGGACGCTTTCAGTGTCTCTCTAAGAAGATGCTTTCAGTGTCTCTCTATGCGGACGATTTCAGTGTCTCTCTATGAGGACGTTTTCAGCCTCTCTATGCGGACGCTTTCAGTGTCCAGTTGGTGTTGATTGTTCTGTGTGTGACCAGTGTTCTTTGTATATGTTTATTCAGATGGCAAAGTTAGCAACATCAGCAGTACTCCTTCAGTTTTTAAAGACATACCTTAGTTGAAATGAATTTAGTTACTAAGTTTACAGTACGTTAATAGCCCTACTACATTATAGACTGAAAATCCTCCACTTCCACACAGCTCTTTTTCCCATAAGTCCAAAGACATGTGGTATAAGTGAATTAGGTAATGCTAAATTGTCCGTAGTGCATGTGTGTGAATGAGTGTGTAAGGATGTTTCCCAGAGATGGGTTGCAGCTGGAAGGACATCTGCTGCGTAAAACATATGCTGAATAAGTTTGCGGTTCATTCCACTGTGGCGACCCCAGATTAATAAAGGGACTAAGTCGAAAAGAAAATTAATGAATGAAAATCACATGATTTTTTTGATGCATCTGCTGGAATTTATTTGCTAAATGTACTTAAATCATAGTTGATGAACATTTTTTATTTCCAGACGAAGGTTAATCATGTTTATTTTCACAATTTATGTGCATCTTCCAATTTCCATTAAGCATTTTTAAGTGATATTACAAAATGAGCATAAAAATAGGTGGATTGCAACATAGCTACCTTCATTTTGAACCTTCAATATCTCATAGCTGGCAACCGGCCAGCTCACCTATGTTCTCTCCCGTCTGTACATCCTCACCATTTCCTCTCGCTCTTCTTCTCCTTCTTTTTTTTTCCAGCGTAATTTGTCGTCTTTATCTTGTTGGAGGGATTGAGCTGGCTTTTGGGAGCATGTTTAGATACCGGCTACATCCATTATCTGTCAGAGGATAACCTGATTCAGAGCGGCTCCTGCCAGACAGAGAAAGACAGACAGAGAGGAGGAGAGAGGGAGAGAAGCAGGCTTTCGTCTGTGTTTAATTGTCCAGCTGATCAATTAGAGACAGATTTTCAGATCGCAGCGACAGAGCTGACAAAAAGAAAGCAATGAAACATCCACTCAGATTCATTAATTATTCTCGAGGACTACATAAAGTTTCACCATAGTGAGGATTTTTTTTTCTAACACAGGGTTCTTGCGGATGCTGGAAAACCTTGACTGTGCTTGAATTTTGAATATTTCAAAGGCTTAGATTGTGTATAGTGTTTTAATCTGCTTGAAAATGTAATTGTATTGCTTTCTTAATCATTTGTTTTACTATATAAGCAATTAACTTTGTAGGGAACATGTAAACATTATATCCATTTTACAAGTCTTGACGGGTATTATTGCTCTTACACTTGATCACGACACAAGAGTCCATCCAAATCAGTGTATCTTCATTTATTATTTACATCAGACGTCCACACATGTCAATCTTGTCACAATTCACGTTCATGCAACTTGTTTTCTTCAGATTGATGAATTATGAATTCAATTTTTACTTATTTTTAAGGTCAAAAACTTGTGATCTCTAACTTCTGCGCATCACACTAACAACTCACGTGTGTCTTAAAAAGGTGCTTACTTAAACAGCATACTACACATGCGCATTAAAAAAAAAGTAACTCAAAGTACATGACATACAAATCAACACGAAGACAATATTCATTAATTAATTTTCTTTTCGGCTTAGTCCCTTTATTAATCCGGGGTCGCCACAGCGGAATGAACCGCCAACTTATCCAGCATTTGTTTTACGCAGCGGATGCCCTTCCAGCCACAACCCATCTCTGGGAAATCAAAGACAATATATAACACAAAAAAAATATTAAAATGATCTTGAACAGTATGAAATACATCTCTTACAAACTATTTAAATAAAACAAATATCTTTGCTTTTGCATAAAATGAAAACCCCAGAGCGTGATCTGCCTGTGTGTGTGTGTATATGTGTGTTAATTCTAAAGGTGCCGTTGACTTTAAATTTTCACTGGATGTTGCTAACAACCAAATTAATTTGTATATGCAAAGAAAAGAAAACGAATTAGTTTACGGATGAAGTGTAACAAAATGAAATGACACAGAAAAAAAATGGTTGAACACATGAAGAAAGGGAGGTATAGAAGGTCATGGAAAGCCCAGACAGCAGCTAAAATCTCTCAGTAGTTCTTCAGCAACCCTCTGCCCTTCCTCGGTAAATAAATATCAGCTGCTTCAGTCCAACATCTACATTAGCAGGAGGATGAAGATGAAACCACGGTGGACATTAAAGCAGGACAATGATACAAAACACAGCTAAGGAGACTCTCAAAGCTTTCAGAGAAAGAAAATCAAGCTGTAGAACGGCCCAGCCAATGACCTGACCATACCTGTCAACATTGGGATGTGAAATTAAGGGATATGCCCACCATAATAAGGGAGACCCCCCCCCCCCCCCCCCCCCCATTAAAAAAAAAATCCCCAAATTGCAAAATATGTTTTTCTAGAGCTATTTCATTGTGAGGGCGCCGCGGTGGCGTAGTGAGTAGCACGTTCGCCTCACAGTAAGAAGGTCGCTGGTTCGAGCCTCGGCTGAGTCAGTTGACATTTCTGTGTGGAGTTTGCATGTTCTCCCCATGTTGGCGTGGGTTTCCTCCGGGTGCTCCGGTTTCCCCCACAAGTCCAAAGACATGCGCTATAGGGGAATTGGGCGAGCTAAACTGGTCCTATAGCGTATGTGTGTGAATGAGTATATATGGATGTTTCCCAGAGATGGGTTGCAGCTGGAAGTGCATCCACTGCGTAAAACAGATGCTGGATAAGTTGGCGGTTCATTCTACTGTGGCGACCCCAGATTAATAAAGCCGACAAGAAAATGAATGAATGAATGGCTTGACAACAACTCTGTGACTTTTCTTGAATGGCCCAGCCATAGCCCTGACTTAAACTCGATTGAGCTTCTCTGGAGAGACCTAAAAATGAATGTCCACTAACGTTTACCATCCAACCTGAAGATCTGCAAGGAGCAATGGCAGAGGATCTCCAAATCCAGTTGTGAAAAACATCCTAAAAAGACTCATGGCTGTATCAGATAAAGGTGCTTCTGCTAAATACTGAGCAAAGGGTCTGATTAATTAGGACCAGGTGATATTTCAGTTCTTCTTTTTTTTTAAATAATCTGCTAAAATGTCAGTAATTCTGTGTGTATCTGTCAGTATGGGCTGCTGTCTGTATTAATGAGGAAAAATTAACTTAATATATAATTAATATTAATATATGAAAGAGTCTTTAAAAAATTACTGAATACTTTTCGTAGTGATAATAACAGTGGTGGAAAGAGTTCTGAAAAATCATACTCAAGTGAAAGTACCATTACTTGCATAAAAATGTAGTGCAAGTGGAGTAAAAGTATCTGTAGTAAACATTACTCAAAGTTTGAATAAAAAACCCTTTTAGAAGTACTCAAGAGCAGTGAGTATTACACTGTAGAAAAGATGATGTGTTTACAGAATGTTACGTTTACACATCCCTACACAAACAACATGTGGTGTATTTAGGGATCTTCCTATTTTCGTTCGTTCCTTTCAACCTTCCTTCAATTATTTGTTTGTTCTCTCCTTCCTTCCGTAATTTGTTCATTTGTTCCCTCCTTTCTTTGTTCGTTCATATTTTTGTTCCTTCCTACATTAGGTCCTTTTGTTCATTCATTCATTTGTTCCTTCCTTCCTTCCTTCCTTAGTTTGTTCAGTCCTTTCTTGAATTCTTCCTTCATTCGTTTGGTCCTTCCATCTTTCCTCCCTTCATTTGTTCGCTAATTCTTTCTTTCATGTTTTTGTTTCTTTATTAGGTGATTTGTTCATTCGTTCGTTCCTTCTTTCCTCCCTTAGTTTGTTCAGTCCTTCTTTGAATCCTTCCTTTATTTATTTGGTTCTTCGATTCTTCCTTCCATTCCTGGTTCGGTCCTTCCTTTTATTTGGCCCTTTCTTCCATTCTTCATTCGTTCTATTTAGTGATTGTTTAAGGCTGTTTGGTGATTTCAGTCATCATACAGTCGACATCCATCATTTTCAGTGACATGCAGTCTATAAACAGTCTCTGGATCATTGCGTGTGCAGATTTTGAACATCTTCTTGGACATTTTTAATGTTTCCGAAAGGTTTGCTGCATTTATAAAGCGCCCATGTCTTGAGGTTGTTCAGTGTGATGTGATTTACTTTCTATGTGTGATTTAATTGGACAGGAATCACAGGACTGATCTTTCTACTTTAGACAATGACCATAGACAAGAGTGGAGTAAAAGTACCGATAATGCACTAAACATGTACTCAAGGGAAAGTAAAAGTCCACATCTTTAAAACTACTCAGTAAATTACAATTCCTGAGAAAAACTATTCGATTAAAGTAGTTTGAGTATTTGTAATTAGTTACTTTACACCACTGGATAATAATCTCTTGTTTTCCACAGAAGAATTAAAGTCAAATGGTTTGAGATGGCATCAGGCTGAGTGAATGAAGACGATGTTTCATATTTTGGGTAAGTTATCATTACAGTGTCATTTTGGAAACTTTCCACTGCCTTTAGTTTGAAATTTCTGCCTTCCCTGACCTTTTTTACCCAACACTTGGGATTGTCCATATTTGACCCGGGTTTATTGGTACATTTTGTCCATGGTCATATTTTACATCTCTAGTTTGAATTAAAGGGCACCTATTTGACCCCTAAGAGAAGTCTTTTGTGTCTCCAGAATGTGTCAGTAATGAATGAATGTGTTTGTTTCAGCTCAAAATGCTTATCAGATTATTTATGATACCTTTCTAAATCTGAGAAATTTGAGCTGTTATGACAATGTAGCTGTTTTTATTGCCAAAGTTGTAGTTAATGTTTATTAATACCAAGAAATGAACTGTAAAGTTAAATTAGTGAAATGGGTTAGAATGACACAAGTGTGAGTGAATAGAGACAGAAGTATAATTTTTGGCTTAAATTATCATTTCATTGTCACCTTGGAAAACTTTCCACCGGTTTAACTTTGAAATTTCAATCCTTCCAGTCATGTCTTCACAGAAACACACTGACCTGATTCTAAAATTCTCTTAAATTGTCTGGACATCAGTTGTTATTTTGTGGTGCAATAGAGGATTGTTGCTGGAAGGATCTGGAGCAGGTCCGCTGTGACATAATTATTCAAGGAGCATTTTGTCTAACCTTCAGAAACGGCGGCGTTCATCCATTCAGAGCCTCCCGTTTGGGCGGGAAATGTAGCAGGACCAGGGTTCAGCGCGGGACCTCAGGAGGCAATGAAGCAGTGCGTTTCCATCTTCCTGAAGGTCAGCTGACCTACATGTGCTGCAGGAAAGTGGGATGCGGTTTTTCACCCGCCTGTTTGTGCAGATTTATCATTGTCACTCCTTAAAATGAGCCTGTTTTGCTCCTAATAGCGCATTTAGACATCTGTCAGGGCAGTTTTGTAAGTCTTAAAGAAATAGTTTCACTAAAAAAATGCAAAAAATCCATCATCATTTACTCACCCTTTACTTATTTCAAACATTTATAAGTTTCTTTCTTGTGTTGAACCTTAAAGAAGATAATTTGAAGAATGTTAGAAATCGGTGACTTTCATTGTAATTGTTTAAATAGGCTATTTTGCAATTATTTCGCAACCATCTGCAGTTATAATCAGATCATGTTCATAGAAAGGTAAGCAATGAACATTTATACACCAGTATTTATGTGTATAAAGCATCTGTTATGTGAGAAGTGCTTCTCATATGATACGTGAACGTGTGCAGCTTTACTTTGTCTTGTCCTCGAGCAAGAATGACTGAATCTTTCTGTCATACACCACGCCCACCATTGGTACACCATTGGTACCCTTTTGGCAGTGGAAATGCAAGCCTGATGAAGGTGAACCGTACCGTACTGTACCACTCAGTGCCACTGAAAAGAATTATTCAATGCTGTTTCCTTCGGTTTACTCATTTTTTTACGTTAAGTGGCTGTAAACAAATTTTTTTAGGCTAAATTTAAACAAACAAATTAAGTTGAACATTATTAAATGTAATTTGTTTGTTTAAATTCAGCCCAAATAAATTGTTTACAGCCACTTAACGTAAACAATTTAGTAAACTCAAGGAAACAGGATTGAATCATTTTTTTCAGTGTGTAAATGGGGCATTAATCAGGTTTTAAGTCATTTTTTTATTGCTAAGAACATAATTTGCACAATTTTATAGGGGATTTCCAACATATATTGATTTATGTGCAGATTTATCATTGTCACTTCTTAAAACGCTCCTGTTTTACTCCTAATAGTGCATTGAGACATTTGTCAGGGCCATTTTGTAAGTCCTATAGGGATAGTTTCACCCAAAAATAAAAAAATCTGTCTTTATTTACTCACCCTACAGTTCTTTCAGACCTTTATGAGTTTTTTTTCTGTCGAACATTAAAGAAGATATTTTGAAGAATGTTATAAATAGGTAACCACTGATTTTCATTGTAGTTTGTTTTAATATGGAAGTCAATGGTTACAGGTTTTCAGTTTTCTTCTAAATATGCTTTTTTTTGTATCATAAATAGTAAATAGTGAGTACATTTTGGGGGGGTCTCTTTAAAGCATCATGAATCCCTGAAATTGGTCAGAGCTTTTGTAAGTCTTAAAGGGATAGTTTTACCCAAAAATAAAAACCAGTTTGTTTTCGCCAGGGGTGTTTCAGTTGCACACAGAGAATAACAAACTTGTGCGTGCAAAAGACGCCAAATATTAATGGCAACTAGTGGCATTGCCACTCTTGGGATTAATACACTTGCATAAGTAAAACATATCTCAAAGCTTACTGGGCCACATCATTTTAAGTTTTTTGTTTTTGTTTGCACCGTCTCCCTGTGCCCCCCCCCCCCCGAAAAATGACGCCCCGGGCGATCGCCCATGTTGCCCATGCCTAAATACGCCACTGCATATATTAAAGAGGATATTTTGACATTAAAATCCAGTAACCGTTGACATTTAAGTTGTTTTTCCTACTATGGAAGTCACTTTACTCACATAAAAACTCAATAATATATAAATATATATTTTTAAATGTTTGTACTGGAAAACAGGGCAAAAAACTCAATAATACATACATATTTACAGTGAACTAACAGTAAAATAAAAAAAAACATGTTTGGTAAAAAAATGTCAGTTCAAATTCACTGTAAAACTAAAACAAAAGGTCACAACTGCTTTTTTGTTTTCATTTTAATTATTTTATCAGATTTTAACTTTTTTTTTGTTTTAAAACAGGTTATATTATTCAACTGTTAACATGTTAAGAGATTGAGACATTAACATTAAGAATAATAAATCAAACAGCGGTATTATTCATAGTTTTTTCATGCTAATTTAAACCAATGAAACCTTTATTTAAAGTGCTAGCGGATGTATTAATGAATCGAAAACCAACTCATAAATGGCATTTTTTGCACACGTTTTGTTCTAAATCAGTGCACTTCACATGCTGATGACGTCTCTGTTGTCTCGGCACTGCTGAAATATTTTGGTTGTTCTAGAAATCCTGATAAATAATCCAGGAGAGCACTCACTCCTGCAGACGCCGCTGACCTAGAAAGACGATAAAAACACACATGGTAAAAAAAGACAAAGGGTCACTCAGTCATTTCAGTTACTTTATCCTCCATCCGGCAGCGAACACTTCAAAACCTCTGCTGAACGTCACTGAAGAGCAGCTGGAAACTCAAATCAATGCATAAATGTTCAATCAGTTATTTTATCATATTATTTGATTAGATTTGATTATAAGATCTATTACTATTGTTATTATTTTATGTGGCTTTAGTTCATTTCTATTATTACATTTGTACTTTACTGCATTTATTCTTGTATCTATCCTTTAATGATGCACATTTTATGTTTTTAAAGTGCCTTGAGGTGCTACTTTTAAAGGTTCTTTATCATTTTTTTCAAGATTATTATTATTATTATAAATTACAATAACTGCATTCAAGCAACATAACAAAACAATTCTTGTCTTCCAAAGCAGAATTACTAAAGATATATTAAGTTTGGTTTTCTGAGAAATGTATCAGAATTCCACATTTTTCTTTCTTTCTTTCTTTCTTTCTTTCTTTCTTTCTTTCTTTCTTTCTTTCTTTCTTTCTTTCTTTCTTTCTTTCTTACTTTCTTACTTTCTTTCTTTCGTTCGTTCGTTCGTTCGTTCGTTCGTTCGTTCGTTCGTTTGTTTATTTATTTATTATCTACTGATATATATTTATTTATGATGAACTACCAAAGTAAATTCATTAGTTTTAAGGACTTTTAGCCTTTTGATTAATTATTTTGTTTATGTAATGCCACTGCTGTTTATACTTCTTCTTCTTCTTCTTCTTCTTCTTATTATTATTATTATTATTATTATTATTATTATTATTACATGTTAATAAATGTGTAAATATAATAATAATAATAATAATATATATAAAAAATGTTATTGTTGTTGTTATTATTATTAGTTATTATTAGTTATTATTATTATTATTATTATTATTATTATTATTATTATATTTACAAATTTATTAACATGCAATAATAATAATAATAATAATAATAATAATAATAATAATAACAATAATAATAAATAAAAACATTATTATTATTATTATTATTGTTATTATTATTATTATTATTATTATATTAACATACTAATAATGACATATCAATAATAACAATATTATTACTATTTACAATATTCAATCATTCATTCATTCATTTTCTTGTCGGCTTAGTCTCTTTAATAATCTGGGTTCACCACAGGGGAATGAACCGCCAACTTATCCAGCATGTGTTCTACGCAGCAGATGCTATTCCAGCTGCAACCCGTAACTAGGAAACATCCATACACACTCATTCACACTCATACACTAGGGCCAGTCTTTGGACTTGTCAGGGAAACCAGAGCACCCGGAGGAAACCCATGCCAACACGGGGAGAACATACAAACTCCTCACAGAAATGCCAACGGACCCAGCCGAGGCTCAAACCAGCAACCTTCTTGCTGTTAGGCGACAGCGCAACCCACTGCGCCGCTCATTAATAATAATTGTAATATTATTATTATTATTATTATTATTATTATTATTATTATTATTATATCAATAATCATATCAATAATAACAATATTACTATTAACAATATTATTATTATATAAATTATAAAAAAAATTATATAACTAACTAATAATAAAATATAAATAACTGTATCATTATTATTATTAATAAGAAGAAGAATAATGAGAATAATAATAATATACCAATACTAATAATAATAATACCAACAACAACAACATTATTATTATTATTATTATTATTATTATTATTATTATATTCATAGATTATTATAATTACTATTGACAATAAAAAATAATAATTAAAATAATAATAATTCATCTAAATTCCAAGAGCTATATTTTATTAAAAAAATAAAATAAAAAAAATAAAAAAAATAAAATTAAATAAAAATAAATAAAATAAAAAATAAATAAATAAAAAATTTTTTTAATTAAATTAAATTAAATTAAATTAAATTAAATTAAATTAAATTAAATTAAATTAAATTAAATTAAATTATAAAATAAAGATCCCTATCACACTCATTTAAATTTTTCAGTACAAGCATACGAATAGTCACTATCAATCTGGCCACATATTAATCACAAACGTTAGTTTTGTTATTTTTTATTACATATGCAATTTGATTAATCAAATTGATTATAATTAATTATATAATAATCGTCTTTTTTTTCTTTTTCAAATATTTCCCAAATGATGTTTAACAGAGCAAGACATTTTCCACAGTTTTCCTATAATATTTTTCCTTGTGGAGAAAGTCTTATTTGTTTTATTTCGGCTAGAATAAACGTTTTTAATTTATTTAAACCATTTGAAGGTGAATATTATTAGTCCTCTTAAATAATATTAGTTTTGTGATTGTCTACACATCAAAGCACTGTTATACAATGAATTTCCTAATTAACCTAGTTAAGCCTTTAAATGTCACTTAAAGCTGAATACTATCTTGCAAAATATCTAGTCAAATTTGATGAACTGTCATAACATGGCAAAGATAAAAGAAATCAGTTATTAGAAATGAGCTATTAAAGCTATCATGTTTAGAAATGTGTTGAAACAATCTTCGTTCTGCTAAACAGAAATTGTGAAAAATATGCAGGGGGCTAATAATTCAGGAGGGCTTATATATATGTGCTTATATATGCTTTAGAAGATTCAAAGACGTTACATACTGCACCTTTAAGCTTAATACAGCACTGGTACAGCAAAGAAAGCATAATACAGAGCTGAAAGAAGCCGAATGAAAGCTGAAATGTAGTATTTTCAGCGGCTCACGGATGATTGCCTGCGCTCCTCAGTGTCACTTTATGACAGTCTGTGAATGAGCCGCTGATAAGCAGCGATTCTGACAGACAGACAGACTGACGCTCCAGCATTGGGAAAAGCCTGTCTCTTGATCCGCTTTAACCCAACACTAAAGGGGGCACTTTTGGATTCATCCCGGGAGCTCGAGCGTTTCTTTTAATGCAAACCCATGCAAATGGCCGCACTTTTATCTCTCAATTATGCCCACTGATTTCAGTCAAACAATTCTTTTGCGTGTGCAGATTTTCAGACTGGAACAAAAGCTGAAGCATTGATGGTTTCTTTTTTTGTCGTATATAGTTCTGCAGTTCACCCAAGAGACCAGGAGGGATAATGGAGATTCAGAGAGCGAAAGCTAGAGGGTTTTTCTGGAAACGCCATGTGCTTTTTCCCAGTGGATGCACCTGAAGAGAAGCTGAAGCAGTCATTCAGGCGCTCAGGAGAAAAGGCAGATTGAAAATATTTCAAGTGAAATGCTTTCTAAGAATCCTATATAGCATACTGCACCTTTAATAGCTTGGTGTTAGCTGTCTTACTTTAGGCCCCGTTTACACTAGTGCGTTTTAGTTTTAAAACGGCGTTTTAGCATGAAAACGATCCCCGTCCACACTAGCGTTTCACAACAGATGTCAAGAGATGTCCCTCCACACTACTCCACCAGAAAAGTGTGACCATTCGCGCTCTCTGGGCATGCGCGTTCAAAAACAGGAAGAGTGTGTCTCGCTCGGCATTTGGTTATTGTTAGTCAACAAACGCTGGTTGAACGATGAACGCGATGGCAAAGAAAGCAAGAGAGGTAACAAATTGTTTAAGTAACAAATGAATATAAAACATCCATGGCTATCGAAAATACAGTGTTTACAGTGAAGGCTGGTCTGCCGTCTGCCGGTGACGTTATAGTCATGTGCTATGCATGTGCAATCACGTAGCGGATCTCAGCAGCCACGCCTCCGTTTTCAAAGGTCTCCATTTTCCACTGTCTACACTGTGACGGAGCAGCAGCAGCGCTTTGGAATGAAAACGCTCTCTCCAGCGTTTCCAAAACGCTCCGTTTTCACGGCTTAAAAACTCCGGCGTAGTGTGGACGGATGGCGTAACCGTAGCAAAACTTATGCGTTTTAAAACGAAAACACACTAGTGTAAACGGGGCCTAAGTATCATCAGTGGTGGAGAGAGTACTGAAAAATCATACTCCAGTAAAAGTACCATTACTTGTCCAAAAATGTAGTGCAAGTAGAGTAAAAGTATCTGTAGTAAATATTACTCAAAGTATGAGTAAAAAGTAGACCTTTTAAAAGTACTCAAGAGTAGCGAGTATTACACTGTAGAAAAGTTGATGTGTTTACAGAATGTTACGTTTACACATCCCTGCACAAACAACATGTGGTGAATTGAGGGATCTTCCTATTTTCGTTCGTTCCTTCCAACCTTCCTTTAGTTATTTGTTTGTTCTCTCCGTCCTTCATTCGATCGTTTGTTCCCACCTTCCTTCCTTCCTTCATTCGTTCATATTTTTGTTCCTTCCTACATTAGTTCCTTTTCTTTATTCATTCGTTTGTTTGTTCCTTCCTTCCTTAGTTTGTTCAGTCCTTCCTTGAATTCCACCTTCATTCGTTTGGTCCTTCCTTCTTTCCTCCCTTCATTTGTTCGCTCATTCTTTCTTTCATATTTTTGTTCCTTCCTTCATTAGGTCCTTTATTCGTCATTCGTTCGTTCGTTCCTTCTTTCCTTCTTTCCTTCCTTAGTTTGTTCAGTCCTTCCTTGAATCCTTCCTTCATTTATTTGGTCTTAGATCCTTCCTTCCGTTCCTTGTTCAGTCCTTCCTTTTATTTGGCCCTTCCTTCCATTCTTCATTCGTTCCATGTAGTGATTGTTTAAGGCTGTTTGGTGATTTCAGTCATCATACAGTCGACATCCATCATTTTCAGTCACATGCAGTCTATAAACAGTCTCTGGATCATTGCGTGTGCAGATTTTGGACATCTTCTTGGACATTTTTAATGTTTCCAAAAGGTTTGCTGCATTTATAAAGCGCCCATGTCTTGAGGTTGTTCAGTATGATGTGATTTACTTTCTATGTGTGATTTAATTGGACAGGAATCACAGGACTGATGTTTCTACTTTAGACAATGACCATAGACAAGAAAGAAATAAAGTAGTGACTGCAGGTTGAAGGACAGTAGTGGAGTAAAAGTACCGATACTGCACTAAAACTGTACTCAAGGGAGAGTAAAAGTCCACATACTGTATTTAAAACTACTCAGTAAATTACAATTCCTGAGAAAAACTACTCAATTAATGTAGTTTGAGTATTTGTAATTAGTTACTTTACACTACTGGGTATCACTGGCAGACCGTAGTTTTCTATAATTTTGCATGGAGGTCGGGGACAGTACCTCTGGACTGGGCAACTAGGTTGGTGGTTCCCATTTTTAAGAAGGGGGACTGGAGGATGTGTTCCAACTATAGAGGGATCACACTCCTCAGCTTACTATGCCAGGGTACTGGAGAGGAGGATCTGGCCGATGATTGAACCTAGGATCCAGGAGTAAAAATGTGGTTTTCACCCAGACCGTGATACACTGGACCAGCTCTGTACCCTCACCAGAGTGCTCGAGGGTTCATGGGAGTATGCCCAACCAGTTCACATGTGTTTTGTGTAGTTGGTGAAGGCATTCGATCGTGTCCCTCGTGGCATTCTGTGGGGGGTGGTTTGGGAATAGGGGGTCAGAGGCGCTCTGTTAATGGTTTTCTGGTCCCTGTATGAATAGCAGGAATTTGGTTTGAATTGCCGGCAATAAGTCAGACTTGTTTCCAGTGCATGTTGGACTCCGGCAGGGCTGCCCTTTGTCACCGGTTCTGTTCATAATTTTTATGGACAGAATTTCTATGTGGCGGTGGGGGTCCAGTTTGGGGACCACAGGTAATCATCTCTGTTATTCACAGATGATGCTGTTCTGTTGGAATCATCTAACATGGACCTTCAGCATGCACTAGGGTGGTTTGCTGCCATGCCAAGGTGTTCCACTGGAAAAAGGTGGTCTGGCTTCTCCAGGTTGGAGTAAAGTCCTTACCCCAGGCGGAGGAGTTAAGTATCTTGGGGTTTTGTTCACGAGTGAGGGAAGGATGGAACATGAGATTGACAGGTGAATTGGTGCAGCGGCAGCAGTAATGTGGTCGATGTACTGGTCTGTTGTGGTAAAGAAGGAGCTGAGCCGGAAGGCAAAGCTCTTGATTTACTGGTCAATCTACGTTCCTACTCTCACCTATTATCATGAGCTTTGGGTCATGACCGAAGGACAGGATCTCAGATACAAGCGGCCAAAATTAGTTTCCTTTGCAGTTTGGCAGGGTGCACCCTTATAGATAGAGGAGCTCTGTTACCCGGGAGGAGCTCAGAGTAAAGCCGCTGCTTCTCCACATCGAGAGAGGTCAGCTGAGGTGGCTTGGGCATCTGTTTTGATGCCTCCTGGATGCCTATCTAAGGAGGTGTTCCAGGCATGTCCCACCGGGAGGAGGCCTCGGGGAAGACCCAGGGCATGCTGGAGGGACTATGTCTCTCAGCTGGCCTGAAAATGCCTCGGGATCCCCCGGAGGAGCTTGAGGAAGTGTCTGGGAACAGGGAGGTCTGGGGTTCTCTTCTGAGACTGCTGCCCCCGCAACCCAGCCCTAGAAAGTAGGGAAAAAATGAATTAATGAATGAATGCTCACAAATTTATCAAATGCAGTGTTGCTGTAATGTTGACAAAACCCAGAAGAAATGTTCATATGTTAAAAAACTAGATATTTTGAGCATTTAAGAAGCATTTTAAAAATATCTTTTCAAAACATTTTCAAAATTATACTTAGTAACAAGGTAACGAGGGCGCCACAGTGGCCAAGTGGTTAGCACGTTCGCCTCACAGCAAGAAGATCGCTGGTTCGATCCCCGGCTGGGCCAGTTGGCATTTCTGTGTGGAGTTTGCATGTTCTCCCCGTGGTTGCGTGGGTTTCCTCCGGGTGCTCCAGTTTCCCCCACAGTCCAAAGACATGCGGTACAGGTGAATTGGGTAAGCTAAATTGTCCATAGTGTATGTGTGTGAATGAGAATGTATG
>CAIGQQ010030629.1:50616-66658 GCA_903798035.1 Danio albolineatus
CGTTTACACACAATGAGTTTAATACATTACTACAACATTGTTTCAAGAGTTTGAAACTCAAGTATTTGGCATGCTGAGCACTGAGCTCAGAATATTCTCGAGCCCGGGGCTCCCTCCCGTTTAAAGGGCGAGAGGAGAGTTTGAGCTCAGGTAAGTCTCGAGAACTTCCCCTCTTGTGAACATGCTGAGATATATATGACTAGAGTTGCCTTAAGATGCTATTTAAAGCAGTCGATTTACTTATGTTGTATGTTTTTTTGGAGGGTGGGTGGAAACCGGAGAACCTGGGGGAAACCCACACGAACACGGGGAGAGCATGCAAACTCCACACAGAAACGCCGATTGGCTCGGGGAGAGGCCAAACCAGCGGCGTTCTTGCTGTGAGGCAACAGTGCTAACCACTGGGCCACCGTGTCGCCCTATCGGTGAAGGGGAGGATAATGTTTGACTCCGGGGGAGTCAGAGCTCTGGGGGCGACACAGGAGTCTAGAAAAGGGAGGGGTCAGTGGAGACTGGTGGACTGGACGGGACTCTGAGGGAGTCTGAGCTCGGGGAGACTCTGTTAAAACGTTTGGAAAAACCTGAAAGATGAGTTTATTAAAGCCAAAAGAGGCCAATGGAGACACAGATACACAATTACAGAATATGTTTTTCCATCAGTCATAGGTTTAACACTGATGTATATATTACAAGTGAATTTAAAACAATTTAATAGTTACAAAACTATAATGAAGGAACAAATTATTTCATTGATAACTGGACAGGAATATTTGAACCAATCGCTTTACAACATGATGCCCTGTTTTTCTAGGCTTTATGGTGATAATGGTCAGGAATGCTGGATTATTATTGCCTTTTTAGCATGAGAAGAGGACAGAAACTAACCAGACAGTAATGTGTGAATTGTGGAGCGGCTAAATAAAAAAAAAAAAAAAAAAAACATCTGTATTATTTAGTAAGTGTACTTTTTGCTTTTATTCTTGCCATAATAAAAAATATATTTGTTGAGGAACCCATGTTCTGTTGTCATTAATATTTTAATACACTTTAATAGGTAAAACTGTCCGAGATATGAACAAAAGCAAGTGATGCGTCAAAGTTTGATTAAAAAAAAATCTTGAATGGTTATAAAAATCTTCATTCATTCATTCATTTTCTTTTCGGCTTAGTCCCTTTATTAATCCGGGGTCGCCACAGTGGAATGTACCACCAACTTATCCAGCATTTGTTTTACGCAGCGGATGCCCTTCCAGCCACAACCCATCTCTGGGAAACACATCCACACATTCACACACATACACTACGGACAATTTAGCTTACCCAATTCACCTGTACCGCATGTCTTTGGACTGTGGGGGAAACCGGAGCACCCGGAGGAAACCCACGCAACCACGGGGAGAACATGCAAACTCCACACAGAAATGCCAACTGGCCTAGCCGGGGATCGAACCAGCGACCTTCTTGCTGTGAGGCGAACGTGCTAACCACTCGGCCACCGTGGCGCCCTATAAAAATCTTTATAATCATTAAAATAATTTATAAAAATAATGAAAATAACTAGTTTAATAAACATCAATAATATTAATGATATGATGTGGTTCCTGAAACTTTCTACTTCTCTGTTTATCTGTCTGACTATACGGTCAGTTTCATTTGACCGCCCCCTGTCGTTTTAAAGAATATCACAACGGCGAACGCGGCGAGTATAAAAGCCTCGTCCGTTTCACGAGGTGCGCGCGCACTCAGCGGAGGCACGGCGATGCAGCGCCAGGCGAAAGTATAAATCCAGCCAGAGTGAGAGTAAAGGGGGAGCGGAGTATACTGTAGCTCGCGCTAGCTCAGAGGGGCGTCTCTGCTGTTGCAGAGGTGGTCAGTATGGAGAGTGTGTCTACCACCTAGTTAACAGATGAAACGTTGCTCTGTATATCAGAGATAACCCCCTCCTATGCATGGCAGGAAAGCGGGTTTTTTTTTCTTTGGAGTTTCCACATCCAACTGACTTTCCATTATAAACTGCATATGACACTTTGTAAACAGACATGTGAGTCACTATGGCATATTGCCATTGAACTTCTATGCTCAATGTGTTGAATGCATTTCACTTGCTGGGTAATAATCTCTTCAGAAGTGGAATGGCGATCAGTTGTGGCAGTGTTTTTTTTATTTATTTTTTTATTTTTTAAAAAAATATATATCAGCTGCTGATGTAGTGGTTTAAAGTTCAATATGATCATTAAAAATGCTACTAAATAAATTGGATTTATTAAAAAAATAAATACAAAAAAAGAGTTAAAATCAATATGATTTATACAACTCGATGTGCTGCTCTTTGTAATGAATAACTACCTGAGAAAATGACTAACGTGTAATTCATGGAGTGTCCGCTAGGGAGAAATCTAGAGCTGCAGGTAGTAGGCGTTGTTTAACTACACTGTGTGACGAAGTTAATACAGCTCAACGCTAACAGCAGCTCGAGATCGTGTCTGATGAATATTCATTAATTTCCCCTTTTCCAGGTATGAAACACACAGAAATGTATTGAATGTATACAAATGTGGTAAAAGGGATTATTATGTGATCATGTGTTGTTTTGTGAATATATGTGAAAGGTTAAAGCAGAGATAATAGCATTACCGATGCTAATTGGTGGGTACATGCTAACCGCAGTACATGCTAACCACAGTGATGTGTTGATGTATATCTCTGTGTATACAGTTAAATTAAACGTACTCATTGTTATTTTGTAAGAGGGTGTTGTATGGAAAACGATCAGTGACACTTTTGTTCATAAATGTGAAAAACAGTTACTGTTGATGTTAATTGTTTGAACTGACAAAGTATTTTCATCAGGAAATGATTGATTATAGTTGTAAATGGACACAAAATTTACTTAGAGTGTTACTTTAAAGGAAAAAGTACTATTTGTAACACTGGGTTGATGCAATTTGATGTATTAATGTGTTTATTTGTTTGTTTTTGTCATTTATGTACTAATTGTTAAAGAAAAACTACACTGTGTGACGAAGTTAATACAGCTCAACACAAACAGCAGCTTGAGATCGTGTCTGATGATTATTCATTAATTTCCCCTTTTCCAGGGGTGCAACACTGACATCAAACCCTAATCCTAAAAACGATGTCGCCACTTAATAGGAACTGTGTAGGGCTGTGCAATATGGACAAAATAATCATATTGCGATTTTTGGAACATATATTGCGATTTTATTTGCGATTTTGGCAGCTGTTTTTGCTTTTTCAAACGCGCTACATACACACATTCTAACTGTATTCAGTGCACAAGAAGTGCAGAACAAAACATTTCACAATGAAATAATATAGTATTAAGTTTAATAAATAAAAATGTAGTAAAACTGTCTTTAAAACGGACAACATAAAATAACTGAAGATGAAGTAACCTCAGCTCTAGTTAAACACATACTGTACACAGTAGCACTCACTGCTTGTTCAACAAAACTGTAATAAATTGTGTTAAAAACAGACAACATGAAGAAATAAAGATGAACTAACCTTAATTCCAGTCAGAACAATTAAAAAAAAACAACGTAAATCAAAACCACCTATTCCCTTCTTCCGCTCAACTTCATCGGGTGCGGAGTGAGCTCTGATTGGTTAACATCTTTCTCACGCTCAGCTTAGCTGTAATTGCCCGATGTGCTGCGCCAGCTCTGATTGGTTAAAAGATTAAAATCATGCGCACAAGAACAAAAATAAATTATTAGGTAAAATTGCAGCCTTAAGCGATTTAATTTAACCTGCGATTTAAGAATTGTGCTTGTGCTTAAATCGCGATTTTTTTGCGATTGCAATTAATTGCACAGCCCTAGAACTGTGTGAATGTAATGTTTGTTATGGGCTTTACTTTAATAACATTACTATTAAATAACATTATGTTTGTGATTATTCACAAGTCGAGTCTTTGCGTCCATTCACAATCTGCCAAGAGAGAGGGCGGGACCATCTCAAGTTTTTGGGAGCTCTTTGGATGTTGACACTTCTCCTTTCAGCTATTGGCTAAATTGAGTATCAATCAAAAGTTTGAAAGGTCGGCGGCCATTTTGTAGACCGTAAATCACTAAAGCTGCGTCCGAAACTGCCTACTATTCAGTAGGTACTGCATTTGAATTTAAACGTACTGTTCGTCCGTTAGAAAAGTACGTTCTATACAGTATGAATGTGAGTAAAGTATGAACGGAATTCGGATGTACTACATCCGCCATTTTGTCATGGTCATGTGACTTACCTGCAGTTGCGTCGCTTCACTCCCATTCATGAATTTTCTCGCGGGGCATCATGGGATAGCGCAGCATGCATGGGATGCGCACTTCAGAATCTCGCCGGAAGTAGTAAGTCATCCGGGTACTTCTCGCATACTGATTTTAGAATTCTATGAATTCGGACATACTACTCGGCTCGCATACTGTTTTTAGCGTACTGTATAGTATGGAAGTATGCGGTTTCGGACACAGCCTAATGTTATATGTCTGAAGAGGCTTTTATTAACCGCACTCCAGCAACTAGTTTGGATGATAACGGTGCATTTCGTAGATGTTTATCAACGTATTGATATGTTGTGGACTATGTTTTTGGATAGGATTGCCTGGACACTTGCAGTCAAACTACTTCAAACTGCTAGGATGCCATGGACCTGTGGACAGGCGGAGGCCTGAGAGGTGAGTTTATTTTTGTTAAAATCATTCTAGTCATGCAAGTCTCCTCTTTCTTGTCTTTGTTAGAGAGTAGTTGTTTTCACGAGGCTTCCCCTTATAAAGTGCGATGTACGTTACTGCGGGTGGACCGATAAGACAGCGGTGAGGGTTCGGCTTCATTGTAATGGCTTGAATCGTCAACGTTTTGAAAGTTAAAACGGAGTTCAAGGAAGGTGATTAAGTTTTGGACTGTGACCTTGCTGGGTTGAAGACGCAGCGGATGCGTTGTGTGAGGTAATTTGAGGAGGAAGGTTTTGATGATGATGATGACGTTGATGTTATAGTTAGAGATGTAGTTGTTGTTTTTGAAGTAGTTGTTGTGGTAGCAGTAGCTGGCTGAAAAGCAGCAGTCTTCAAGACGAAGATGACTGGAGTAGAAAGCTCTGGTAATTTATAGTGTGTCAGGATTCGTCTGATTGGTGCAATATGTGGAGCTGATGTGGTACCAGCTGTGTTAAATCGTAAGCACGTGATTCTCTCGAAATTAGTTTATAAATAAACCCCACTTCGAATATTTATATATATATATATATATTCATTTATTCATTTTCTTTTCGGCTCAGTCCCTTTATTAATCTGGGGTTCCCACAGCGGAATGAACCGCCAACTTATTCAGCATGTTTAATCCAGTGGATGCCCTTCCAGCTGCAACCCATCTCTGGAAAACGTCCATACACACTCATTCACACACATACACTATGGACAATATATATATATATATATCAGTGTTTCCCCTGGGTTTACAGGTTTGGGGGGGGGGGGGGGGGATTTGGCGCGGCGCGGCTCTTCAGACTAACACCGACACAAACACAAGGAGTCATGGTATTAGTTTGTTTCTTTTAATAACAGCAGTAACTAACTGAACAATTATTTAAATTGTACAACTGTACAAGCTAAAAGTTAACATTTTTTTTAATTTACAAAGTGTGCAGCTTTTTCTGCCTATCAGGGGAATGTTGTGCAGCACTAGGTGTAACACCGGTCGTGGTTACGTTCTCAAGGACCCCTCTCACCCTGCCCACAGACTTTTCTCTCCTGCCTTCCGGCAGGTGCTTCAGGCTTCCTCGGACAAATACCAGCAGACTGAGGCCCCGTTTACACTAGTGCGTTTTCGTTTTAAAACACGTAAGTTTTGCTATGGTTACGCCATCCGTCCACACTACACCGGAGTTTTCGAGGTGCGAAAACAGAGCGTTTTGAAAACGCTGGAGAGGGCGTTTTCATTCTAAAACACTCCTGCTGCGTCTCAGTGTGGATGGAGGGAAACGGATATCTTTGAAAACAGAGGCGTGGCTGCTGAGAATCGCTACGTGATTGGGGCTTTGGGTCATTGCGTATCCTTTCCTTATTCGTCAAGCACACGTGGCTATAACGTCACCGGCAGACGGCAGACCAGCCTTCACTGTAAACACTGTATTTTCGATAGCCATGGATGTTTTATATTCATTTGTTACTTTAAGTAACAGCTCGACCTCGTCGTCTTTCTACAAAAAGACCTCTCTTGCTTTCTTTACCATCGCGTTCATCGTTCAACCAGCGTTTGTTGACTAACAATAACCAAACGCCGAGCGAGACACATGCTTCCTGTTTATACTTGAACGCGCATGCCCAGAGTGCGCGAATGGTCACGTGATATATGTTTCTGGTGGAGGGAGATCTGTTGAGAGACTCTAGTGTGGACGCGGATCATTTTCATGCTAAAACGCCGTTTTAAAACTAAAACGCACTAGTGTAAACAGGGCCTGAGGAACAGCTTTTTCCCCAGAGCTGTCTCCCTTTTGAACTCTGCCCCCCACTGACTCTTCTGACCCCCACACACACACACCCCACTCTCCTCATAACTTATACTCCTCACAGTCACTGCACTATTGAACATTTGCACATTTAAAAATTGCACATATTCATTGCACTGATTCACTTATCTGAACTGTACACACTCACTGTACATATGCATTTGCAATTGTTTATCTATCTGCACACTTTTGATTATTAATAAGCAACCTACATTGCACTGATTCACTTATCTGAGCTGTACATACCCACTGTACATATACATTTGTAATTATGTTTATCTGCAATTTTGATTATTAATAAGCAACCTGCATTGCACTGATTCGTTTATTTGAACTGTACACCCACTGTACATGTACATTTGTAATTGTTTATCTATCTGCACACTTATTATTAATATCAACCTGTACGTACAATCATTTATTGTAAATCTGGGCTCATAACTAAGGCAACCTGTATATAATGTTCATAGTACATCCATCTGTAAAAATCACCATAGTTTTTCTATAACTGCACTTTATAATTTATATCTGTATTCTGCACTTGCCTCTATTGCACTTCTGGTTAGTCCTAAACTGCATTTTGTTGCTTTGTACTTGTACATGTGTAATGACAACAAAGTTGAATCTAATCTAATCTAATCTAATCTAATCTAATCTAATCTAATCTAATGTTATGACATGTTATAACACGTGATGGATTAAAAGTGTAGTTAAAAGTTAGCAATACAAATAATTTATGTAATATTCTATGGCCGGAAACGCAGTGGACATGCAGTACAACTAATTACAACTGATAAAGCAAAATTTCCCTTCAAAGCAACGTTGTTATTGCTGTCAGAAGACATTCTGACATTCAGAGAGTATCTGTGTGGGACTCGACCGTGCGCGATTCTAAGAGGAGAAATTTGTAAACGCGCGACCGTGTAGAGACAGAAAAGACATGCCGTTGTGTAAATGGGTGGATGGCGGGGCGTTGGATGCTGTTGGGGTGTCGCGGACGAAAATGAGGAGAGTTGCGGACTCGGGTGATCGCGGAAAAAAGTGAAAGTGACCAGCGGACGGCGGAAGAGGGCGGTTGAGGAGGGGGACAGGTAAAATGAGGTGCCGGATCAGATTTCAGAGATGACGGATTCGGATCTGGCGTGTTTCGGCACAAATTAAGCCCTGCATAGGCTATTTAGCTTGTTTATTAAAAGAAATTGTGATCTGGCACTATATAGAAAAAAACATTAACTTGACTTTAAGGGGCAGCGGGGAAAGCCGTTGGGAGGGCGGGGCGCCCCCCTAATACTATGGTAGGGGAAACACTGTATATATTGCAATAATAAAACTGTACTGTATATTCAGGTATATCTCTGTACACTGGAACTGTACTGCAATCCAGTTCTGACTGGAACTACTTTAGCTGTGCGTTTTTTTTCTGAAAATAACCGCACATACACATTTCAACCAATGAGAACGAAGAATTTACTGAAGAATCTGAATTTTAATTGTGAATTTTCTCTTCCACATAAAGAGCAGCCTATCTTAATTTAGGGTTTGAATGACATGAGGCTGAATAAACGATCACAGGATTAAATTTTTGTCTAAATTCAGTCTGCCTCACACCACAGCAATAATAACACACATTATAGCATATGCGTGTGTGAAATTGCATGTGATTTAAATGCATTGACTGGAATGCATGTGCTTGTGTAATGTTATAAAGCCGTTTCATTCAGCCGTGTTTGTGTAATCATGACTTTATTTTGAAAGCACCAGACCGATGGACTAATAACGAGGCACATTATAATTCAAATTACACAGCGACCAATCAAAATGCTGAACGGGAGTGTGGAAAGGACGTGTTTTCACTATCACTGTGGTCTGAATCTCTCCAGAGAGAATTAAGTGTGTCTGTGTGTTTGTGTCGTCTCATTCCAGCAGTACTCGGAGGGGTCTGACCCTAATGTCATGAATATTCATGAGCGTATACAATCTGTCATTGTGTCATCTTTATCAGCGTGTGAGTGTCATTTCTCTGGCGCTGGATTGGAGAGGCCTGATTTGTAATTATATGTAGACTTCGAGTCAAAAAAATAAAAATACACATTTGTGTATACACATAGCTATGAAGCATTTTCTTCTTTTTCTGACTGGTGTGGTCATGGAAATGTTGGACATGAAACTATGACTAATTTTAAGGAATTTGCTTTTGAGATTTTTGTTGTTGTTTTGAAGCAAAAAAACGTTCACATGGGTTGATTTCCAGGAAAAAAAATTAAAAAATAATTGACATTTCACACACACCATAGAACCAATTGACATGGTTCACACACCCGCCAAAAAATCATTATTGATTTATTAATTGTTGCATGTAATATTAAAATACAGTATAACATAACCATTTTAACATCAATTAGATGCAATTAAAGTTGTCAACATGCCGTATATTGCATCAATACTGCGGTATTTTCAAGTGTATCTTAATATGAATAAATCAACTTATTTTTAAAAATCAATAGTAAAAATAAAATATAAAACATGACATTCATCATATCTTTGACCCTCTATCACTCTCTCTGTCTCATATTTCTTCCAGCTGGCCATAAAACACAGTTCAGACGTAGATAAATTATGGCTGTACCTGAAATAAAGTGGCCGAGGTTAAAGAGAGAGCGTTTTAGGAGCGTATAGAGAGCTGTTTTTTAACTCCACGTCCCTGCAGTTTTGCTGACAGTCACATATTTTACAGTTTCTCATTCAGAGCTCATTACCTCGCCGGACAATTAATTCTGAATAGTGCTCTGTGGTGTTTGGGGATTATGGTCACGCAGGAAGGCGTTTCGGGTTATGCGAAGGTCTTTTTGTTGTTTTGTTTGGAATTTAAAGGGCTAGACTGAATGCAAAACACAGATTTTTTGCAATAGTGACACCACAAATTTGTGAAATCAAGCAGCTCAGACTGTTTAAAAATGTTTTCACATATTATTTAGATTATTTAAAAATGATTTATTTAAATGCCATATTCATAATATTTATTTGTAATTATTTTTGGTTTGTTTAATTGTGCCACATTCATACCTGCCAACACTCCTGTTTTTCCCGGGAGTCTCCCGTATTTTACATCCATCTCCCGCCACCCTCCCGGTTTGTTATTTCTCCCGGGAGACTCCCGTAATTTGTACGTCCCAATGCAGTTTCAAAAAAAGCACTTTGGTTCATATTTGTCAAGTTGCCAGATCTTGAATGAAGTTCATCACCTCACACAATTGACGCGATATTGAAATCTTGTAACATATTTTACCTCAATCTGGCAACAAACGTAACAACTCAGGTGAGCTGTTGATTACTGCGCAGGAGAGGTAGATGCAGGACTTGAACGGTGGCAGTAGCAACAAGCAGCTGCGTCAGTGGTAGTACACATGATGGAAGGAAAAGAATCAGGTTGTGCTTCGGTAAAAAAATATATATATACATGTAAATTTACCAACAGCTCGACGGAAGAATTTAAGTTTGTGTCTAGAAGCCACCTTGACGACGCCCACGCTTTCTGCAAGGTGTGTCGTATTGATTTTAATGTCGGACACGGTGGGAAAATCGACATCACTCATGTAAAATCACAACGGCACCAAAATTGTAAATTATGTTGAAATTATTAATAATGTTCAATTCCTTAGAGAGTTTATTGTTATCACTTCGCTTTACAAGACCCCCCATGTATTACCCCCATGTATTTTATGTTTCACATATACTTATATTAGTGATGCGTGGATCAGCTGAAACGTCACCCAAGTCCACGGCTTCATACTAATCATCCACCCGCCACCCGTCTGCACATATCATTTGATCTGATATATATATATCTGAACCCGATCGACACTTTAATAATTATTTTTAATAACACTTTAATGATGAAAGGTCACAGTGGATCGTTTGTTATTAACAGTAGATTCAGCTTTTACAGATACTGGGAAAATATAACAAAAACGGAGCCACTTCAGCCTAAACGGCAGCTGTGTTCTGTTTACCGAGCCTTTTTCTTTGCACTGTGCAAAAACAGAATAGCATCTTCTGTGCCTGGATTCAGGCGATGCTGTCTTGCCTCCAAAACACAGCCAGCTGCACTAAATGAGCATTCACTCGCACTGCTTGTTGCAGGAATGCACAAGAGTCTCCTTGCAAGGCGCTGAAGTCGTGTAAATAAGCGATCATGTTTCTCACAGTACAATAGCAGATTTTGTTCTGATGACTCCTTGAACAGTAGTTTGAACAATACTCTTGCACTACTCTTGCATATATATATATGATACACGTGTTTACACACTTGTTTAAAGGAGTTTACATGGGTCACACAGGCAGCTGTGTTGTGTTGTCACGGCATGTTTTATGATGGAAATAGGCCACAGACCACAGAAGGCTTGTTTTTGGTTGTTGGTTTTGTTTTGATTAATTTAGTTATGTTTGTTTGTTTCATCGTTTGTTTGGTTTTTTGTTTGTTTGGTTTTTTATTGTATTGTTTTGTTTTGTTTAATTTTGTTTTGTTTGTTTTATCGAATGTTGTTTGGTTGTTTGCTTTGCTCGTTTTTGTTTGTTTGTTTTCTATTGTATTATTTTGTTTTTATTTAATTTAGTTTTGTTTGTTTCATCATTTGTTGTTTGGTTGTTTGCTTTGCTTGTTTTTGGTTGTTTGTTTTCTATTGTTGTTTTTTTTTGTTTGTTTTGTTTGTTTGTTTCATCATTTGTTTGGTTGTTTGTTTTTGGTTGTTTGTTTTCTGTTGTATTGTTTTGTTTTTGTTTAATTTTTTTGTTTGTTTCATCGTTTGTTTCATCGTTTGTTGTTTGGTTGTTTGTTTTCTACTGTATTGTTTTTTTTGTTTTGTTTAATTTTGTTTTGTTTGTTTGTTTCATCGTTTGTTAGTTTTTGTTTGTTTGTTTTCTTTTTTATTGTTTTCTTTTTGTTTGTTTTGTTTAATTTTGTTTTGTTTGTTTCATCGTTTGTTGTTTGATTGTTTTGTTTGTTTTTGGTTGTTTGTTTTCTATTGTATTGTTTTTGTTTGTTTTGTTTTTTTTAGTTTGTTTCAACATTTGTTGTTTGTTTGTTTGTTTTTGGTCGTTTGTTTTCTATTGTATTGTTTTTGGTTGTTTTTTGTTAGTTTTGATTTAATTTTGTTTTGTTTGTTTGTTTCATCATTTGTTGTTTGTTTGGTTGTTTGTTTTGTTTGTTTGTTTTCTATTGTATTGTATTGTCTAGGGTTTTATTTTTGGTTTCCCTGTGTTGGGTTGTAGCTGGAAGGTCATCCGCTGCGTAAAACATATGCTGGATAAGTTGGCAGTTCATTCTGCTGTGGCGACCCCTAATTAACATAGTTACTAAACCACAAAAGAAAATGAATGAATGAATGTTTTGTTTTTGTTTGTTTTTTGGCTGTTTCTGTTTGTTTGTTTTGTATCATTTTGTTTTGTTTGTTCATTTCATTGTTTGTTTTTTGGTTGGTTGGTTTATTTTATTGTTTTTTTATTATTTGTTTTGTCTTGTTTTGTTTTTGTTTGTTTATACGGTTTTTGTTTTGTTTGTGTTTATACACTTAATATTCAATCCTCAATAAATCGATTTTGCGGTTCACACAGGCAGCTTTGTTGTGTTGTCACGGCATGTTTTAAGGACGGAAATACACCACAGACCACAGAAGGAGGTGGATGGAGAGTGTTGCATTATTAGTCCATGTTCATGACACACACAGTTCATTCTTCAGACTTGGCAGCGATAATTAAATTTCCCAGAATGAGCGCCGGCAATGTGACACAGGGGTAACACCCAGAATATCCCCCTTTCTCTTCTTCACTCCACCTCTGGAGGAACAGATAGAGCCAGGGTGAAACAAATGCGTTTCATCAGGGGAGCGCATGCTGCAAAAAAATCCTATTTGTTCCGAGTTGCTCTTTATCTGCGCTGAAGCTAAGATACAGGCAGCACTGGAAGGTCGTGCAATGACCTAATGAATCCTGTCCAAACTGCATGAAGGGGAGGCCAGACCTGCTTTTAGGCAGATACTGCAAAGGGAGATTTCCTCCAGTATAGTTTTTTTTTTTCTTTTCCAGGAAAATTATGATTGAAATGATCCCCTGTGACTTTTTCACTCCTCAACTTTCTGTATTAAAATAGGGTGAGCGTATTTCAGTTTGCAGAATAGATGATGTTTTTGTTCTTTAACTTTTTTGCCAAACACTCAGAACATTCTTAGAACACATAGCAACATATTTAGAACACTGTAAAAACCCATAGCAACACTCTGAAAACATTCTAAAACATATAGCAACGCTGCAGCAACTGCAGCAACACACTCACAACATTCTAAAAACACATAGCAACACATTCAGAACACTTTAAAACACATAGCAACACACTCAGAACATTCTAAAAACGCATAGCAACACATTCAGGACACATTAAAACCATAGCAGCACACTCAAAACATCCTAAAAACACATAGCAACACACTTATACTATTAACACATAGCAACACACTCAGAACTTTTTAAAACCATAGCAACACTCTCAGAACATCCTAAAAACACATAGCAACACATTCAGAACAGCATAGTTAGTTTTAAAACTTTACAGCAACATGTTGAAACACATTAGCATGTGTGTTATGTCTGTAAAACATGACAGAAACCTTCTAGCCAGGTATTAATGTAGGTTAAGGACGTGCTAAAACATGTTATCGTTTTAACCCTGTTGTCAGTGTTGAACTCTGTTAGCACTAAACTGAAAATGTTAATAGTCATAATTTCATTTTTAGCACTTTTAGTGTTAACAAATGCTAACAACGTGTTGAAACACATTAGCATGCATGTTAAACCTGCTAGAAACATTCTATCTAGGTGTTAATTTATGTTAAGCACGTACTAAAACATGTACGTCATATCAACATGTTAATTAATGCTAGCAATGTGATGTTAGAAACATGCTAGAAAGATGCTAAATAAAACATGTTAGTAACATGTTAATTAATGCTAGCAATTTTTGCTTGAACATTCTAGAAAGATGATAAATAAAAGAAAAAACATGCTAGAAACATGTTAATTAATGCTAGCAATGTGTTGAAACGCTCTATCCAGGTGTTTATGTTAAGGACGTTCTAAAACATGTAAGTCATATCAACATGTAAATTAATGCTAGCAATGTGATGTTAGAAACATGCTAGAAAGATGCTAAATAATAAAAGCATGTTAGTAACATGTTAATTAATGCTAGCAATATGTTGCCAGAACCACTCTAGGAAGATGATAAATAAAAAAAACATGCTAATAACATGTTAATTAATGTTAGCAATTAATGCTAGCAATGTGTTGATACACATTAGCATGTGTGTTAGACATGCTAGAAAACACTATTCAGGTGTTAATTCATGTTAAGGACATTCTAAAACATTTAAGTCATATCAACATGTTAATTAATGCTAGCAATGTGATGCTAGAAACATGCTAAATAAAGAAACGTAGTAAAGTGTTGATTAATGTTAGCAATGTTTTGCTAGAAACGTTCTTGAAAGATGATAAATAAAAAACATGCTAGTAACAGGTTAATTAATTCTAGCAATGTGATGCTAGAAAAATGCTAAATAAAAAATTAGTAAAATGTTAATTAATGCTAGCAATGTGTTGCTAGAAACATGATAAATAAAAAAGAGAAAGATGATAAATAAAAACATGCTAGTAGCATGTTAATTAATGCTAACAATGTGTTAAAACACATTAGCATGTGCCACCGTGACACCCTGCTAGAAAGATGCTAAATAAAAAAACATGCTAGTAACATGTTAACTAATGCTAGAAATGTGTTTCTATAAACATGCTAGAAAGATGCTAAATAAAAAATATGCTAGTAACATGCTAATCCATGTTAACATGCCTGCTATAACATGCTAGAAACTTTCTATTAACATGTTAATCTATGTTTAGAACATGCTAAGACATGTAAGTGTTAAAAAAATATTAACAATGTTAGCAATTTGTTAAAAACATGTTAGAAAGATGATAAATTTATCTTTCTTTCAACTTTATCAAGCTTTCAAGACAGTTTTAATCATTTTCAAGCTAACAAAATGTTTGTCCCAATCTAGTTTGTCTTATCTAGCTGATTTATTGATTTAGGGATTATAGTTATTTAGGCAGTTATTGTAGAGGAGGATTTCACCCAATGTTTCATTTTATTTATACTTTTCCATGAAAACTGTCTTGATTCCCCGTGAGCGTCGACTTTTTCGCTCCACATCTCTCTCTGTATTAAAATCCATGCAGATGATTCAATTTTCTCCTGCTAATTTACTGCGGCACAACTTTAATATTCTTTAACCTTTCGTGATTAAAGTTTTCGGGAGGTGGGCGGTTGGGGAACGGCTAAATCAAAGACTGTTAATCTTCATTCTTAAGCTATTATAGGCTGCTTCTCTCTCAGATGTTCGGCTGTCACCTGATTATTTCACACAAAGCCGTATGTGTGTGTGACTGACAGCCTGAATCGAGACATTTAAATCATCAATGTATGTATTTATTTGGTCAGCTGAGCTTAAGATGATCATTTTTGTTCATAGCAGCTCAAGATTTTGAAAACTACAAACCTGTAAGCAGCTCAACCTATAAGGCCATCTTTGTTCTTTGAATGTGTTTTAACCAACACAGGCTCATTCTGAAAATGTAGTCCCATGTACGTTTCTGGAGACCGCGCATTATGTAGTCACAGGTATATATGGCTACGTCTAATTTTTTAAACGAACGCTATGGGGTGGTATGACGGTATTCGCTTACCAGCTGACCGCTTACCTCCGTGTGGACGGCTTTCCTGCTGCAATCAGTTTGTCTTGTCAGCTTGCCGTGTTCGTCGGTGAACTTGAGACACAGAGAGGAGTTGACCACGACGACGGGGTTCGAGTCTGGTGAAGAGCGGTTCCAGAAAGCAGGTAAGACAAAAACAGAATCCAAAAAATAAAATAAACCAGTAAATAACAAGGTGAGAACGTGGTTAAATTTGAAAACGTGGTAAAAATGAGACAAGGGCTTTTTCTTTTTTTCTGGATTGCTTTTGAAAATTGTTGGTTGGGTTTAGGGAAGTGTGTGGGGGGTCAATCCAGGGGTGCCGCTAAGGGGGGGAAAGTTAGGACGATTCTATGGCCCATGCACTCTAGGGGCCCACAGACATCTGCTTTATAATTAATAACAGTACTATAATGTAATATAAATTATGAATGTGTCTCTAAATTACAAGTAAAACAATTTATTAGAAATAAAAAATAAAAATTGCAGCCCCCCTTCATTCACTGTATGTTTCAGTCCGTCAGTAGCGGGAAGAGAGTTGATGCTTTGTTGAGTGCAATCGTCAGGTAAACTGTCAAAGCAGCGACGTCCTCGAGGTTAACATCAGCTGGTTGTCAAGGTGCTGCTATGGGATTTTTTTAAATGTCTGAGTGGTTGTCAAGCTGTTGCTATGGGGTTTTTTAAAATGTCTGAGTGGTTGTCAATGTGTTGCTATGGGATTTT
>CAIGQQ010030629.1:66668-88738 GCA_903798035.1 Danio albolineatus
TGAGTGGTTGTCAATGTGTTGCTATGGGATTTTTTAAAATGTCTGAGAATGTATGTTTTTAGAATGTTTGCATTCTGACTGTGTTGCTATGTGTTTTTAGAATGTTTTGAGTCGTTCCCCATGTGTTGTTATGTCGATGTGGTGTCCTTCGTTTTAAATATGTTTCTATGTATGTTTTTGATTTTGTCATCCAGCAGGCAAAATGGCCTGTCCTCAACAAACAGCACGAGTCCCAAATCCAAAGAATGAGCAATAACACTTGTGATGCTTGACTTAGCAAGTAGTATTAATAAGTCAACAACCATATCGCTGCCTAAAGCTGAATATTTCCTGCATACAAAACAGCTCTCTCATTGTCTGTGATTGAAGATAAGATTGGAGCTGGATTTGTTCATGCAATGGTTGTTAAGAAGCAATTAACAACAAGCAGCTTAGCTGAAATCTGCTGTGTCAGTAACCGAGGACCTTCTCTTGTTTGTTGTACTGATTTTATCTCGTGTTTTGCTTCTTGCAGCAGTTTTTATCTACACGGAGAGAGTGGGAATAGCCAGCTTTGTAAACACTAACAATCTATTTTGACTAAAATTAATTAAAATTTGTGTAGTTATAACAGTATAGTTCACATTTCTGTTCTGTCATTATATTTTGGTTGTAGGTCTTTGGATGATCATTTTAGCTCTCTATTTGTGTGTGTGTGTGTGTTTCTGACTGACAGTAGGAACTCTGGCTACTTAGGATGAGTGTTTTGTTAAGTTGCCTTGGGAAATTCAACATACTGTTGTACCTTTTAGGCTGCTACTGCTTTATTTGAGACAGAATTTCTAAATGTATCTCATCCTAGAGTTTTCAAATAATGACTACCAAGCTCTGGTCAAATCACCAGGGCTCAGTATGCTATGCCCGTACTGATTTAAACTACTTGACCAGACTTACCAGGGCTCGAAATTGCGACCGTTTTGGTCGCATATGCGCCTGAAATTGAATCTATGCGACCTCAAAATATATTTGGGAGCATTTGTGCGAGTGCATTAAATTGTTGCGTGCGACTGGTTTTCACTGCAAAATGTTCCCCGCATGCGCAGATTTAGGACACATTCACGCTGAATGCATCTTTGCACTTGAAAGGCAGCGCTCAAGAACTGTTTAAAACTGTTGTCATGTCAACTTGCTGCAGTAAACAAAGCCCGCAATGCTTGCCCCGCCTTCGCGCTCTTTTTATTGGCCCAATTTTTATTGGTTAAAATCAGCTGTCAATCACTCAGTCAACGCCTTCTGCCTTCATATGACAGGAGAGCTACAACCTCAAAAATGTAGCGCTGAAGCGCTGAAGACGAAGCGCTGAGGACGAGAATGACAAACTACACGATCAGATTTTGTTTTCGAAAACGCCTAAAGCAACAAATAATGGCACACCTAATTACTGATAATGTGGTGAATGTTAATCCACAATCTACATTTGTCGAAGAGTGGATAAAAGACTTCCATTGGCTTCAAGTCTGCTATGAAAATAACTAAAGCATTCACTGTAAAGTCTGTGGGACGGAATTTTCAGGTAACTGTCTGCCACATCTACACACGAGATGTTCTGTTTATTCCTTCATTTAATCACTAGATGCTGTCAGCCGTGCAGCTATAAGTAAAAGTTTACACCACGTAGACCATCGCAAAAGGGCTTGCATGGACTAAGATGAAATTTATATTGCAGCTCATGAAAAGACTGGTATTGCTATTAAAATTACGTATACAAATAATAAGGTTTATATCAAAAGCAACGGTGCAATATCAGACATCACCTGTGAGAACACAGCACGGTAACAGATTCATTCATGTCAAGTAGTGCGTGCAGGGCCAGTGTGCGGTCCGCCCATGTATCTTTTGGTCACTCAATTATGTTATAAAAATGTATTTTCTTGTGATAACGGGATTTCGTTGAGACATATTTTCCTCACGCAAGCATATTTATATTTTTTGCTTGTTAGTTTTGATTAGTGTTGATTTCAAATGCAATAAATCTGTTTATATAAAACTTAGCAATGGTGCTCATAAATGGTGGGTGCGACTAAATTTTGTCTGGTGCGCCTACATTTTTTAAGTTAGGAGCACCAGTGCTACCAAGCAAAAAGGTTAATTTCGAGCCCTGCTTACTGTCCAGCAATTTGTATGATCATGCTGATGAAAAATTCCATAGACTTTCATTGAGGGTGTTTAAACATTCACTCTTACTCAATATTTAAAGTCCACCAAGTTCCAGTCTTTCTCTGTCTTTTCCATCATTATCAAATTGTAGCAACTAGCATTCTAGCAACTTGGTAAAGCACACTAATAAAACAATAAAGCATGCTTTAAAAGATGCTAGCATTGTGTTACTACATCAGTGACACATGAGAAATATTTAAAATCTTGTAAACAACCTTCTAAACATGTTAAGATAGTTTTAAGTTCATGCTAGCCATAGCAACATCTTATACATAGCAAAAACAACATTACAGTTAGGAATAGAGTTAGCTACATGGTGATTATTGTGCTAAACATGTTGGAAACGTTCTGAAAACATTTTAGCAGCCTTCTAATGTTAACATCATGTTAACCATGTTTTCAGTTTTGAACTGTGCTAGAACCAAACTGAATAAGCTAAAAACATGTCTCATAATTTAATTTACCATGTTAAAACACATTAGAATGTGTGCTAAAACATGCTTGGAACATGTTAACACATCAGTGCTTTAAAACACGTGGCAAACATTTTAAATATTGTTAACAACAAGATTAAAACCTCTTAAACATGTTAGCTGTCAGTCAGTGTTAGCATAGTGTTAAAGTCATGTTAGCAATAGTTACATCTTAAACATATCAACAACAACATTACAGTTAGCAATAGAGTTAGCTACATGTCGATTAATGTGCTAAACATGTTGGAAACATTCTAAAAACATGTTAGCAGCCTTCTAATGTTAACATCATGTTAACCATGTTTTTCAGTTTTTAACTGTGCTAGAACAAAACTGAATAAGCTAAAAACATGTCTCATAATTTAATTAACCATGTTAAAACATATTGGAATGTGTGCTAAAACATGCTTGGAACATGTTAACACATCAGTGGTTTAAAATATATGACAAACATTTTAAATATTGTTAACAACAAGATTAAAACGTCTTAAACATGTTAGCTGTCATGTTAGCATAGTGTTAAAGTCATGCTAGCGATAGTTACATAATAAACATATCAAAAACAACATTACAATTAACAATACAGTTAGCAACATGTCCATTACTGTGCTGAACATGTTGGAAACATTCCAAAACATGTTAGCATCCTTCTTATGTTAGCATCATGTTAACCATGTTTTCAGTTTTGAACTGTGTTAGTACCAAACTGAAGATGTTAAAATCATGTCTTATCATTTCATTTTTAGCTTGTTAAAACATGTTAGCATGTGTGCTAAAACATGCTAGAAACATGTTAATTCATGTTAGTAACATGCTACATGTACAACATATATAATCAAAAACAAAATGTTAATTAATGCGAGCAATGTGTAGAGAAGCATGCTAAAAAGATTATAAAAACATTCTTGTAACCTGTTAAAAAACATGCTAGCATGAGTGCAATAACATACTAGAAACAAACTAGCAATGTATTACTTCATGTTAACAACATGCTAAAATATGAAAGCGGTGTTTAAACATATCAAAACATATTAAATAATACCTGCAATATAACTGTAATAGGCTAGGTAGATAGAAATACATAGAAAACATAGTAGTAAATTGTAAAAACATGTTAGCATGTGTACTTTAATATACCTGCCACATTCTAGCATATAAATTCTTGTTAGGAACATGCTAAAACATGCAAGCCATGTTAACAATATGCTAAACATGTAAACCATGTTTAAACATTTACAACATGTTAATTAATATTAACAATGTCTGTAGAAACATGCTAGAAAGATTATAAAAATAACTGCTGCTGGTAACCTGTTAAAACATGTTAGCATGATTGCAAAACATGATAGAAACATTATAACAATGTATTAATTCATGTTAACCACATGCTTAATTATGTAAGCCATGTTTAAACATGTTAAAAACATATTAATTAATACTTGCTATGTGAGCGAAATAGGCTAGAAAGATTATAAAAACCTAGTAGTAAATTGTAAAAGCATGTTAGCATGTGTGCTTTAACATGCCAGAAGCATTCTAGAACATTATTTCCTGTTAGCAACATGCTAAACATGTAAGCCATGTTTACTCATATTAACATGGTAACTATTGCTAGTAATACTTTAACAAAATGCTAGAAAGATGATGAATATAAATGAATGTGCTATAACATGCTAGAAAATTGTTAGTAACATGTCAGTTCATGTTAGCGACATGCTACACAAGTAATCCATGTATAATCGTTAACAACATATTAATTAATGCTAGTAATGTGTAGAGAGACATGCTAAAAAGATTATTAAATAAACATGCTGGTAATCTGTTAAACATGGGTGCCGAAACATGATAAAAACATTCTAGCAATGTATTAATTTATGATAGCAGCATGCTAAAATATGTAAGCCATGTTTAAACATTAAAAACATTATTTGATACTTGCAATGTGATAAAAATATGTTAGAAAGATGATAAACAAAACATGGTTGTAAACTGTGAAAACATGTCACCATGTGTGCTTTAACATGCTAGAAATGTTCAAACAAAATGTTTATTCACGTTAGCAACATGCTAAAACGTGTGAGCCATGTTTACACATATTAACACATTTACTATTGCTGGTAACGTGTTAACAAAATGCTAGGAAGATGGTAAATTAAAAACATGCTAGTTAACGTGCGCCACAACATGCTAGAAAAATTTTAGCAACATGTTAATTCTGGTTAGCAACATGCTTAAACATAAGCACTGTTTAAATATTCTAAGTTTGAATTAATTCTAGCATTGTGTTGTCTGTTTTAGTCCTTTTCTTCATGCATGATGTTTAGATATTAATTTACCTCACAAGAAATGCACTTTAACATGGAACAAGCACTGACTTCTCCTCTTTCTTTAGGGATCTTGGTGTTTTTTTTTTTGCTCTCAGAGGCAGCGTTCGCACATCAGCTTTAACGGACCATGACAGCAGCCCTGTCACACGGACACATGGAGATACTGCAATATTTAAGGCGACCACAGATGAAATGCTTCATTATTAGTGTCGTGTCAGACCGAGGAGGAAAACTCTGTGGATGGACACAGGGACAAAGAGTCTTCTTAGAGAGAGAGAGAGGGAGAGACGGCGTTGGAAATGCATTACAGAGGTATTGATCACAGTGACATGACTATCAGCGGTGACTTCCACAGAAAAGGTCACACGGCTTGAGCCCGTCTACCAGATTCTGAGAGAAAACAGCAGAATAAGATGGGGAGCAAAGGGGGATTTAATAGCTTCTTAATTTTTAATAGGACCTATTATGGACAAATCACTTTTATAAACACAGTTATATCCACAGTGTGTGAATATAACAAGCTGCTAATGATTAAAATTAATTAATTCTATTTTTTTTATGACACTTGATTAAAACAGTCTGCAGAAACACTTTGATTAACATTCTCTATTTGTAGGTGTCATCAGAAAGGGAAAGCCCCGTCCATTATTGACCATCTCTCCCTTATTAGCATAGACAGCCCTGAGTGAGAAGCAGGTGTCCGCCATTAGAGTTTTGACCTGCTGAAGATAATGTCAGCGACTAAGGGGGTTATAAATGTGGAGTATTAGATAACTAAATGAGCACTGTTGTCTCCAACACAAGCTCATTCTGAAAACGTAGTCCCATGTATGTTTCTGGAGGCCGCACATTGTGTAGTCAGAGGTATGTACGGCTGCGTTTCATTTTTTAAATGAACTCTACGAGGCGGTTTGACACCATTCCTTTTCACGCTTCCATCCAACGAGTCAAAGTGGACCAAATCGTCTCTTCCTGATTAACTGGCGCCAAATATCAACAGTAAAAACGTAATTTGCTGCAGTAGGAGAAGCTGTGTGAATCTTCTCTTCATTTAAGAAATGACCTGCGCCTCAGAAGGCAATCCTGACACGCAGTGAGCGCGCGGTGGCGTTTGAAGGTGTCAGACGCGGAGCACAGACGCTCTTGATTCTGGAGGTCTTTAATAATATAATAACACAACTACTGAAATGGTGAGGCATTTTAGAATGACCATAACAACATTTCAGATGTTTTACGATGTGCTCAGCCTGCTGGTTTGTCCATCTACACAAATTTTTATCATCACATGATCTCTTATAACAAAATCACATGACCTTTTTTAATGCGCATACTGGAATTTATGCGGTAAAAGTGTTTCCATCGCAGTTCATGCGCATCTTTTCTTATAGAATAAAAAGTTTATCCTACTCATACATACATTTTTTATGCGCATTTTCTAAATTTATCCACATCATGGCGTTTCCATCAACCGCTTTTTTATGCGCATATCCAAAATGTGAATAAAAATAGCTGGATGGAAACGTAGCTACTGTTGCATGAGTGCGTGCTTGTGACAGACATAAATGAAGATGTTAGTCTCTAAGCAAGTCTTTCTGTTGAAATGCACACAGACAGTTCTCCGCTCATTCTGTGAGTCAGCGTTCTGCCTCTAATTTCCTGAGAGCGCATGTGTGTGTGCGTGTGAGTGTGTGTGTTAGATTTTCACCTCGAAAAATTCCTCTGTGATCACCGTGTTACAAATCAAAGCAGACAGCAGTGCCTGCACCTATTACAGTCTCCTCATTCGCCGTAATCGTGACTCATCTCACTTTCCTGTAAATCTTTGTCCTCGGGTTTATGTAGTGCAGTTTAAATCTCTGAAACCCGCTGGGCATGAAGCGTCTCGTAAAACTGATGAATCTGCTTTTCATGACAGGATCGGCCAAGTCTTATCATAGCAGCTGGGGGTTTCTCCTCTCAGCAGCTCTGGGTGTTTTGGGTTTCACTTCTCTTGGGGAAAGTTTGATTCCAGAGTGCAGTGAGGGATAGTTTGACCTTCAAATGGTAAAGGGAGGACAAAAAATGCAATTTGTGACCCTGGAGCAGAAAACCAGTCTTATGTTGCGTGGATTTATTTTTGGAAATAGACAAAATGACATTTATGTATGTGTTAAAATGACCAATTTTTCTTTTATGTCTAAATCATTTCAATATTAAAGGGCACCTATCATGCAAAAATCACTTTTATAAGGGGTGTAAACACAGTTGTGTGGTAGCAGTGTGTGAATATAGCCAGCCTGTAGTGGTAAAAATAAATATATATATTTTTTAATAATCACACTTGATAAAAATAGTCTGCAGAAACACTTTGATTGACATTCTCACTTTGTACGTGTCATCAGAGGGGGAAAGCTCCGCCCATTAGTGACCATCTCTCCCTCATTAGCATAAACAGCCCTGAATGAGAAGCAGCTATCCGTCATTAGATTGTGGAATCTGCCACTATGCATACACATAGGTATTTGTAGCTTCACCCTCTTATGAAAAGAGCACAATCTCATTTGAATTTAAAGGTGCTTTCACACCTAGACTTTTGTTTTGAAACCTGGCATGTTTCCCTAGTTAGTGCGGTTCGTTTGGTATATGTGAATTCAGCAATCGATTGTAATGAGAAAGCAAACAGATCCAACGAACTAACGAACCAGGCAATATCACCTTTCTCAGAAATAAAGTTACGTGAGCTGTCACTGGGGTGGTACCTTTTCAAAAGGTACAAATTTGTACCTAAAGGGTCCATATTAATACTTTAAGGGTACATATTAGTACCTAAAAAGTACAAAAGTGATCCTCTTAAAATGTTTAGGTACTAATAAATACTTTTGAGGTACCAATATGGACCCTTTAACTGCAAATGTGTACCTTATGAAAAGGTATCATCCCAGTGACAGCTCGCGTACCTTTATTTCTGAGAGTGCAGTGTATTATGGATATGTAATAGGCATTTACGGCTATATGAAGAGAGAATTATAAGTAATAAAAATTCCTTACATTTATAAAGCGCTTTTCTAGACACTCAAAGCAAGGGGGAAGTCCCGCAAGTAAACAAACCGGCGGAAACAAAATATTGCTTTCTAAAGCCCTGCTCACACTCTGGGATTTCAGCCACGATTTTGTCAAATTTGGGAAATCCTAAAACATTCCTGAAATCCTAAGATCTGTGGTCTTTGATCGTTGGTTTGACATGTTCACAGACAGCCGCTTAATGCCTGTTGCGATCAGATTTTTGCTCCGATGAAGTTCAGGCATGGTGAGAAGATTTCAGACACTTTCCTGCAGTGTGACAACAGCTGCGATGAGGATCAATCCTAGAACCAATAGGAGCGCAGAATCTGATGACGCAGTCCATGCGACAATTCAAATGACCTTGAAGAAATGTCAAAACAGTATTTTTCTTCCTGGTTTTATTAATGAGGTGCGCTGTGTGCAAAATTGCCGCTAGTGTTTGTTTACATTTGTTTACAGTAATTTCAGAATTCGGGATAGTGAAAGTGTCACGGGTGGATGACGCCAAACTCCAGGGGAGTTTTCTCTTGTGTTTGCACTGTAAAAAAATGGTTAATTTTATGATTTATTTCTGGCAGCTGGGGTGGCGAAAAAAAAAGTAAAATAACAGCAGTTAAAATACAGAAATTTCCTTAATTTCCGGTAAATTTCTGTAATTTAACAAGGAGGTGTTAATTTAGCTAAACTGCGACATGGTTATCTTCCGGAAATATTACCAACGATCCATCAGGTGATGTTTCTCTCTCTCTCTCTCTCTCTCTCTGTTTAAAACTGTTGGTAAAGCGCTGTCAACAAATATTTTTCCTCCAAATCCCATAAGATGGGACAGCGCATCGGACTACAGCAGCTGGACTAGTCCAAAAAGGTGCAGTACTTTTTGCGTTTGGGTCTTTTCTAGTTCGGATCATGTTCCCACCACAAACAAACCGCTCTAGGGTTCATCTGAAAGCGTACTGAGACCTAAATAAGGTGTGAAAGCACCCTTAAACTATTGTGTTTAGAAATTTGTTGAAAAAAAATCTTCTTTTCGTTAAACAGAAATTGGGGAAAAAAATATAGAGGGCAGCTAATAATTCTAACTTCAACTGTATTCTGTGATGGTGACGAGTCTGCACGGAGACAGGAGGTGGAGCGGCTGGCTTTATGGTGCAGATACAACAACCTGGAGCTGAACACGCTCAAAACGAGAAACCCTCCTGCACTCCCCCCACTCACCATCATGGACAGCACTGTAGCTGCAGTGGAGTCATTCAGGTTCCTGGGCACCACCGTCTCTCAGGATCTGAAGTGGGACACTCACATAGACTCTATTGTGAAGAAAGCCCAGCAGAGACTGTACTTTCTCCGTCAGCTGAGGAAGTTCAAACTGCCACAGGAGCTGCTCGTGCAGTTCTACTCAGCTGTCATCCAGTCCATCCTCTGCACTTCAATCACCGTCTGGTTCGGCTCAGCAGCCAAATCTGACCTCTGTAGACTACAGCGAATAGTCCGGACTGCTGAACGAATCACTGGCACTACCCTTCCTACAATTCAAGAACTGTACTCTTCCACAGTGAGTAAAAGGGCTCGCAAAATCACTCTGGACGCCTCGCACCCAGCACGCTTCCTATTTGAACTGTTACCGTCTGGCCGGCGCTACAGAGCACCGAGCACAAAAACTTCCAGACACAGGAAAAGTTTCTTTTCTCAGGCCATCTGCCTTATGAACAGTTAATATTTTCCTTTTTGTGCAATAAACGTGCAATACTTTCTCATACGCACTTGTACACAGCACCTTATAACAATATACAATGCAATACTTCTTACGCATTTGTACACAGCACCTTATAACCTTTATATTTATAACAAATCTGTACATTTCAACATCCAGATCTTTTTGGACTGACTGCATCTCTGTTTAATGTCTATCGCCTTTTTTTTATTTTTTATATTTATTCTGTGTTGTCTCTTGTCACTTTATGTACACTGGAAGCTTCTGTAGCCAAAGCAAATTCCTTGTGTGTGAAGCATACTTGCCAATAAAACTGATTCTGATTCCTTTAACATACTGTGCATTCTCTCTCTCTCTCTCTCTCTCTCTCTCTCTCTCTCTCTCTCCTGTCTGGCTAGCGTGCATAAGATTTTCATCCCGGCTGAAGAGAAACGGTCTCCATCAGATCTCTGTAGTGTTTTGATTCCCCATCACGTCAGCGGGACACGCGGCTCTGAGTCATGCAGGCTGCAGCATCACTGCAGACTCTCACGCACCAGCGCTTCACGTCCCAACACTCCATTGTCACTGCGCTGGTATGTCAATGCTTTTCTCCTCCAATTTATTTCCTGGAAGGCTTCCATGAACTCTCGTCACGTTCAGGACATCACAAGAAGAGAGAAAAAAGCAAAGCAGCAACAAAAAAGACACTTTTATCATCACATGATAAACATCACAGACTCTTGAGCTCCGTCCCAATACCTGTCAGCTGGATACTCTACACAGGGAGCTTTACTTAAATGCCAATAAAGGGTTAGTTCATGCAAAAAATTTAAATTACTATCATTTGTCACCGTCAAGTGGTTTATGAGTTTCTTCTGTCTAACACAAAAGAAGATATTTTGAAGAATGCTGTTGGCTGTCACCAATCGAATTCCATAGTAGGAAAAAAATACTATGAAGGTCAATAGGTGCCAGCTACCAGCATTCTTCAAAATATCTTCTTTAGTGTTTGAGAGAAGAAAAATCACATTCACGTTCATCATTTTTGACTCTATTTAGAGTTTTGATTCAAACATTTTGTGTCCCATTTGTTGTCTATAATTTTCAATATATTCTTGTAAATAAATGTATTGTTCTTTCTACATATATATTTGCACCTATTATTATCACCATCTTTGTAAATAAAAACACTTTACTGCATTTAGTTAGTCTTGGTATTTTGCCCTCACTCGTTGATATTGTGTGTTTGCTTACGTGTTTCACCCAAAATGAATGTTACTCTCCTTCCCCTTGACTGACCATCTTAAAGATTGTAACATTGACATTAAGGCCCGATCCCAATTCTACCCCTTAGCCCTTCCCCTTACCCCTACCCCTCGTTTTGCACATTCATGTCAAGGGGTAGTGGTGTCCCAATTCTCTTTAGCTCGAAGGTGTAGGGCTAATGGGTATACACCCCTTCGAACGAAGATTTTTAAGGACCACACTTAAAACAGAGGGGTAAGAAAATTTCCCAGAATGCACCTGCCACAGCGACAGGATAGCTGAACCCGGAAGTAAGGAGATCCACAAATTAGTATTTTTTTGTCATTATTACGAATATTTACGACAAACAAACATATGTTTTTATATATTCATAACCGCGTTCCTGTTTTACCGTCATGATTTAAAAAAAAAACGCTAAATTTCGTGATCTATAATCCATAATCATAACTCCTGTACAGCCGTCGCACAACATTCTGACACTCGATGACACTGGAATACTCTGTCAGTAATGTCTAGTGGCTGGGAATGAGCTTTTTACTGTGTCTGCTATAATGTTAATGTTGTTTTCGTGTGTTTACAAAGATAAATATGGCCACTGTGTAAATACACAGTACAGTTACGATCTTATTGCCACATTAGATCGTTATGATAACATAATATACGCCTTCAGTGATTTCCTGAAGATAAACACCAAAAAATAACACAACTGGAGTAACTCCAGCAGTCGTGATCGTCTGATCTCATATGAAGCAAGAGATCGCGATGACATATGATGACGTGTGCAGGTGTTGAAGGGCTGTCCCAATTCTTAGGGGTAAGTTTTGAAGCCCTTCCCCATAACCCTCGGTTGTAAAGGGGAAGGGGAACAGGTAGGGGTACAAAAATAGAATTGGGATTGGACCTAAGACAACTTTACCAATCACACAGAGACATTTAAAATGATACCAAACATGAATATAGTGCTACAAAATACACCATATTAAAACCTTGAACATTTTATGTGGAATGTAAATGATCTGCTCTGATGGAGAAGGTAACTGAAAGGTCAAGAAGTGGGCTTGGGGTAAAAGGAGCAGAGTGAACTTTCTCGCATTCCCTCACCCCCCCCCCTGATATCAAGAACACACAGTCAGGAAAATAAGCTCAGGATGATTTGAATTGAACAGTTGAACAATTGGTTTCCTGATCTTCTTCTCAGATCAGAAAGTTTATTGTTTAGCGCCTGGTAGTTCTCGTGGTGTCACTTCGTAGAATTTTCACAACAGTTCTCAGGGTTTAATATTATGGAGAGACTGAGGCCCTGTTTACACTAATGCGATTTCGTTTTAAAACGCATACGTTTTGCTACGGTTACGCCATCCGTCCACACTACGCCGGAGTTTTCCAGCCCCGAAAACGGAGCGTTTTGGAAACGCTCGAGAGGCCGTTTTCATTCTAAAACGCTGCTGCTCCGTCTCAGTGTGGATGTCAGAAACTGACACATCTGAAAACATCTGAGGCGTGGCTGCTGAGATTCGCTACTCAATTGGGGCTTTTGGGTCATTGCGTATCCTTCCCTTATTCGTCAAGCCCCTATCACATGACTATAACGCCACCAGGAGACAGCAGACCAGCCTTCACTGTAAACAACAACATGGATACAGAAATGTGAGCGCTGTTTGCACTATTGTCCGTTTTAGACGCCATTGTGCAGTTAAACTCTGCCTTTTTCACTACAACAGCTGCAAATATTTACAAGAGGCAAGCTACTGTTCGAACACTCGCTAATCACTCGCGTTTCAAGTGGCTTAAACCCTATTTAGATTCATTCTCAGGATATGTATTCTTGATATCAACAATTCAACTCTTGATATCAAAAAATTTAATTCTTGATATCAACAATTCAGTTCTTGATATCAAAAAAGGCATTTGTTGATATCAAAAACTTAATTGTTGATATCAAAAGTTAACATTTTTGATATCAACAATTGAATTTCCACTAGTTAAATGTCACCATAGGCTGCCATTCAAATTTAATTGTTGATATCAAGAATTGATTTCTTACTAGTTGAAATGCAATTCTTGATATCAATAATTTCATTGTTGATATCAGGAATTAAATTGTTGATATCAAGAAATACTTGTAAAGAGTAAAGTACAACTTGTAAAGATGTTCATTCTTGATATCTGCAATCTAAAATCTAAAAATGTATGTCTGATATCAGCAATTAGGGAAGTAATTTTTGATATCTAAAATGAATAATTTCACTAGTAACAATTATATTTATGATATCAGAAATTAACATTGTCACTAGTGACAAACCAATTGTTGAATCAAGAATGAACATCCTTACTAGTTGAAAAGTATTTCTTGATATCAACAATTAAATTATTGATATCAACAATTAAATTATTGATATCAAGAATTGTATTTTAACTAGTAAGAAATCAATTCTTGATATCAACAATTACATTTGAATGGCAGCCTATGGGGACATTTAACTAGTGAAAATTCAGTTGTTGATATCAAAAATTCAATTCTTGATATCAAAAATGTTAATTTTTGATATCAACAATTCAGTTTTTAAAATCAACAATTACCTTTTTTGATATCAAGAATTGAATTGTTGATATCAAGAATACATATCCTGAGAATAAATAAAAGTCAAAAACGGCTTGCCATAGAAACACTAGTGTGGATGCGGATCGTTTTAATGCTAAAACGCAATAGTGTAAACGGGGCCTTAGCCATCCTTACAACCTTGTAAAAACATGATTAAGACTTTTTAATACCTTTTAAGGGCCTTAATTTTCTCATTATTGATTTATCAACTTTTACTTTTTAAGACCCTGCGGACACCCTGTCTGTGGACTGTGAGGGAAACCGGAGCCCCCAGAGGAAACCCAACACAGGGAGAACATGCAAACTCTACACAGAAATGCCAACTGACCCAGCCGAGGCTCGAATCTGCTACCTTCTTGCTGTGAGGTGACAAAGATAAAATATAACAACCATAATGATGGTATAATATATATCATGTATAGTAATATATATTAAATTATTGTGCTATTATTGTACTGTATGTTAATATGTATTATATTATTGTAATACAGCACTGTATTTTAGTGGGTGTCTTCTGTTAATATAAGAGGACAAATTCTGATGTATTGTTTTAGACTCTTTTGTTTTTCTTTGTTTTAATGCTTGAAACCTTTTTGTCTTTGACCCATTGTAAAAAAACAAAAACAAAAACAAATCAATGAAATTGCCATGTGATAGAGTCTTCCAGTTTTCAGTTTCAACCCTTTCGCGTTTGATTTGCAATTAGCGCTTGGTTTAAAAGCCACCAGCGCATTAAGTGAGCAGTAAAGTAAAGAGTCTCGGCACACGACGACTAAACTCCGGGTCTCCACACTGTCACTTCAGCAGCACATTAGAGACGAGAGACACACGGCCAATTAATATCCAATTAATATGCGCGACAGCACTTCAGCTGCCCTTATCGAACGAAAATGCACTGTTTAATGCTTCCGCTAAAGGGTTTTTAAATCACAACTTTGTGTTTCATTAACAGAGAGACAAGATGTAGCATGTTTCTTTTGAAACCTACACGCTCAAGCGTTGTGCACGTGCTTTGATATAGAGAGATGATCAATACTTCTATCAACAGTTATCAATCGTAATCGTACACAGTAGTTTTTCTGAACTGCTGTGGTGGGAAAAAGCTAGAGTTTCCATCAAATAAATGTGTTAATAGTCTAGTATAGGTAGACATAACTTTTTAGCAAATATTTCCCAAATGTCTAAAAAAGCAAGGAATTTTTCACAGTATTTTCTACAATATTTTTTCTTCTGGAGAAATTTTTATTTGTTTTATTTCGGCTAGACTGAAAGCAGTTTTACATTTTTTAAAAACCATTTTAAGGTCAATATTATTCGCCCCTTAAACAATATTTGTGTTTAATTGTCTAGAGTACAAATCACTGTTAAACAATGACTTGCCTAATTACCCTAATTAACCTAGTTAAGCGTTAAAATGTCACTTTAAGCTGAATACTAGTATTTTAAAGAATATCTCGTCAAATATTATGTGCTGTAATCATGGCAAATATTAAAGAAATCAGTTATTAGAAATGAGTTATTAATACTATTACATTTATAAATGTGTTGAAAAAAATCTGCTTTGCTTTAAACAGAAATTGGGAAAAAATATACAGGAGGGTTATTAATTCACACTTCAACTGTATATATTATGTAATCTATTCATCTTTAGAGTACAAAATGTTTCGAATTGAGTTATTTAACATTTTTATTTATATATTTTTTTATATAACTCGGTGTTCTTTCTCGCTGTTCGCAATAAATGCAAGAAAAGGAGTTGGAATCATGACGATAAAACCAACTTGCTTTGGTTTTAAGTGAAGTTTCATAAACTAATTTCAAGAGGAGCATGTGATATGGTTAAGCACACCTGGCTGCTCATCTGTAATCATAATACCAGGGAGTGCAGAATTATTAGGAAGGTTGTATTTTTGAGGATTAATTTTATTATTGAACAACAACCATGTTCAAAGCTGAATATTTTTGTAAGTAGTTTTTAGTTTGTTTTTAGTTTTAGCTACTTTAGGAGGATATCTGTGTGTGCAGGTGACTATTACTGTGCAGAATTATTAGGCAACTTAACAAAAAACAAATATATCCCCATTTTAATGATTTATTTTCACCAGTGAAACCAATATAACATCTCAACATCCACAAATATACATTTCTGACATTTAAAAACAAAACAAAAACAAATCAGTGACCAATATAGCCACCTTTCTTTGCAAAGACACTCAAAAGCCTGCCATCCATGGATTCTGTCAGTGTTTTGATCTGTTAACCATCAACATTGCGTGCAGCAGCAACCACAGCCTCCCAGACACTGTTCAGAGAGGTGTACTGTTTTCCCTCCTTGTAAATCTCACATTTGATGATGGACCACAGGTTCTCTATGGGGTTCAGATCAGGTGAACAAGGAGGCCATATCATTAGTTTTTCTTATTTTAGCCCCTTTCTTGCCAGCCACGATGTGGAGTACTTGGACACTAGGATGGAGCATTGTCCTGCATGAAAATCATGTTTTTCTTGAAGGATGCAGACTTCTTCCTGTACCACTGCTTGAAGAAGGTGTCTTCCAGAAACTGGCAGTAGGACTGGGAGTTGAGCTTGACTCCATCCTCAACCCGAAATCATCTTTGATGATACCAGCCCAAACCAGTACTCCACCTCCACCTTGCTGGCGTCTGAGTCAGATGGAGCTCTCTGCCCTTTACCGATCCAGCCACGGGCCCCTCAGTCTGGCCCATCAAGACTCACCCTCATTTCATCAGTCCATAAAACCTTAGAATAATCAGTCTTGAGATATTTCTTGGCCCAGTCTTCACGTTTAGCTTGTGTGTCTTGTTCAGTGGTGGTGGTTTTTCAGCCTTTCTTACCTTGGCCGTGTCTCTGAGTATTGCACACCTTGTGCTTTTGGGCACTCCAGTGATGTTGCAGCTCTGAAATATGGCAAAACTGGTGGCGAGTGGCATCTTGGCAGCTGCACGCTTGACTTTTCTCAGTTCATGGGCAGTTATTTTGCGCCTTAGTTTTTCCACACGCTTCTTGCGACCCTGTTGACTGTTTTGAATGAAGCGCTTGATTGTTGGATGATCACGCTTCAGAAGCTTGGCAGTTTAAGAGTGCTGCATCCCTCTGCAAGATATCTCACTATTTTTGACTTTCCGGAGCCTGTCAAGTCCGTCTTTTGACCCGTTTTGCCAAAGGAAAGGAAGTTGCCTAATAATTCTGCACACCTGATATAGGGTGTTGATGTCATTACACCACACCCCTTCTCATTACAGAGATGCACATCACCTAATATGCTTCATTGGTAGTAGGCTTTCCAGCCTATACAGCTTGGAGTTAGACAACATGCATAAAGAGGATGATGTGGTCAAAATACTCATTTGCCTAATAATTCTGCACTCCCTGTAATCCAATCAGACTGATCCAAGCTTACAATAAATGGATCATTTTCTCTCTACTGCTCTATCTTTGTTTTGGAAGAATCCCCCCTTCCACCCCATCTCCTCCTTTTCCTCCCATTTCTAAGGAGGAGCTTTCGAGACCTACCTGATCTCAGATCCCCTTATATGCTTATTGACTTGGCGGGAGCCTTGGGCTCAAGTATCTCCGAGCTCAGGGTTCTCTCCTGGGACAGCATGCCAAACCTGCTATAAACGCTAAGCATATCTAAGTGTGAACTCTTAAAACACATATGAGTGGTTCAGTATCTACATTTAATAATGTTAAAGAGGGTTAGCATGTATTAAATAGATTATAAACCTTAGTATTTGTTGTATTTAAATTTCTGTCGTGTTTTGTCTGGTGCAAACAGCCAAATTGCTCATCACTGCGTATCTCGTCATGGATCGTGTTATGACACACAATTGCAATGTAACCTGCTCACCTAATTTTTACATTCGTAAAATTTGTATTATTTGCTAATTCATGACCACCTCATATGGAACTGAATCTGTCTCATTTCAGAGTCTGCTACTGTCCACCGGAGGTCGCATTTCGGTCACGGACACATGCTATCAGAGCCTTTATGAATGAATGAATGAATGAATGAATGAATACACTGTTTTCCATAAAGGCAACCCGAGGTGCTGAAATATAATTGGCTGAACTGTCATTGGACAGTTTAAAAGAACCAAAACAAAGACAGATATATACTCAGACCAGCCCTGGCACCAACAACCATTCCTTGTTCAAACTCACTTAAATCACCTTTCTTCCCCATTCTGATGCTCGGTTTGAACTGTAGCAGATCGTCTTGACCATGACTACATGCCTAAATGCATTGAGTGGCTGCCATGTGATTGGCTGACTAGAAATTTACATTAATGAGCAGCTGGACAGATTACGCAAATGTAAATTTTGACAAATTAAGAGGAGATAAAGTCAGAATAGCAGATTATTGCAATTCTGAGTTCATAAATTGCAGTTGCGAGATATAAACTTGGAATTGCTCCATTCAGAAACAAGCTTCCACCTAGTTTTTGTCCTTTGGATGCAGTTTTTGTTCATTTTTAGTATACTTTTAGGTTTTGTTTTCATTTCGCAACTCATTGTTTTTATTTTGATTCCTGAATGTTGTAGGCTATATTTTCAGCCTGTTTCTTTGACTTTTATCTCCTATGTCTGTATAGTATTTTTCATAAAACCAACATTTTCTCCATATATAAACCTTTAGCAAGAAATATCCTAAAGATAAACTTGTTTTTGTGAAATCGCTTGATCTTCCCCTGTTTTGGTTGCACTGCAGAAGTGTTTGAGTGTGTAGCAGAACAAGCACACAGCAGAAATAACACTGTGTTTTTTTGAGTGAACCTGTCCTCCACAAACAAATATTATCTATCACAGCATTTCTTCTCTCTCCGGAGGACGCGGCGTTCGTCTGATTGATCGAATGTCCCGGTTTGATGGCTTTCACATGAGGCTGAAACCAAGCTGAGCTCCATCTGCACCATGGCGAAGGTAAATATTTACTCTCTGACGTATCATACAAGATCATTTCATCTTTTTTTTTTTCATTTGGAAGTCATAGCATGGACATACATCCAATATTTCCCTGACACTCTTTACCCCCAGATGAAAATAGTAATATCAGACACTCAGCGGTCCACTAAATCCTGACAGAACTGCAATAAAAATGTATGTTTGATGTTGTTGAAGGGTAGCACACGTATACACTCACCGGCCACTTTATTAGGTACACCTGCCCAACTGCTCGTAAATGCAAATTTCTAATCAGCCAATCACATGGCAGCAACTTAATGCATTTAGGTATGTAGACTTGGTCAAGATGATCTGCTGCAGGGGGAAGAAAGGGGATTTAAGTGACTTTGAACATGGTTGTTGGTGCCAGACGAGTATTTCAGAAACTGCTGATCTACTGGGATTTTCACGCACAACCATCTCTAGGGTTTACAGAGAATGGCCTGAAAAAGAAAAAATATCCAGTGAGCGGCAGTTCTGTGGGCGCAAATGCCTTGTTGATGCCAGAGGAGAATGGCCAGACTGGTTCCAGCTAATAGAAAGACAACAGTAACTCAAATAATCACTTGTTACAACCGAGGTCTGCAGAAGAGCATCTCTGAATGCACAACACGGCCAACCTTGAGGCAGATGGGCTACAGCAGCAGAAGACCACACCGGGTGTCACGATCACCAACGATCTACCAGCCAGAGATCGCTGGTAAAAACACACACACATTCCATGAACTACAAATCTGCTTGCATACGGACTACAGATCCAGTCACGCAACACACACAAACACCCGCTGTAAGTCACCATCTGATTACTCTCACAACTGAAGCTTCTTCTGGACTGATCACACACACTATATACGCAGCACATACTCTCATCCTCGAGTATTGTTAACTATATGTGGCATTACAACGCATTTCCTTTGTCTAGTGTGTTTTGATCCTAGCCTTGCTTGTTTGTTTATCCTTGCCTGCTACCAGCCTTGTTGACCTTCTGCCTGTACCACGACTGTGATTCTGGATTCCTGTAAACATCTGATTGCCCCTGTTGACCACTGCATTGCTGACTTTCCTAATAAATCTGCGATTGGATCCTTACCGGTGTTGTCAGCGTTACACCGGGTGCCGCTCCTGTCAGCTAAGAACAGGAAACTGAGGCTACAATTCACACAGGCTCACCGAAATTAGACAATAGAAGATTGGAGAAACGTTGCCTGGTCTGATGAGTCTCCATTTCTGCTGCAACATTCGGATGGTCGGGTCAGAATTTGGCATCAACATCATGAAAGCATGGATCCATCCTGCCTTGTATCAACGGTTCAGGCTGCTGGTGGTGGTGTAATGGTGTGGGGGATATTTTCTTGGCACACTTTGGGCCTATTTGTACCTAAAGAGCATTGTGTCAACGCCACAGCCTACCTGAGTATTGATCCATCCCTTTATGACCACAGTGGATCCATCTTCTGATGGCTACCTCCAGCAGGATAACATCCATGTCATAAAGCATGAATCATCTCGGGCTTGAACATGGCAATCAGTTCGCTGTACTCAAAAGGCCTCCACAGTCACCAGATCTCAATCCAATAGAGCAGTGGTTCTCAACTGGTTTGGCCATGGGACCCACATTTTTACATGGTCATCAAGCCGCGACCCAGTTTTTTAGGAACTATAATTTTAGAAATTATAATTAATTTATTTGTTAACATACACAAGTAGTGACAGATAAATCATAAGAAAAATCAGCAAGACTTACAAATAAACAACATTTTATTGCTGACATTTAACAAAATGTATCAAATTATAGAAATATTACAAGGTAAAAACGATAAATACAATACAATAAATAAATAGCGGTTAGGGTAAGGAAATGTTCAGTTACCGAACTAAACTGAACTGTTGTCGCGTGCGGATTTTAAAATAAAAGTCCGGTATAGACAAAATAAATTATTATTATTATTATTATTATTATTATTATTTTGACCACGCACTCCACGACCTACTAAAAATGTTCCCGCGACCCACTTTTGGGTCACGACCCACCAGTTGAGAAACACTGCAATAGAGCACCTTAGGCATATGGTGGAAAGGGAGATTCTCGTCATGGATGTGCAGCCGACAAATCTGCAGCAACTGCCTGATGCTATCATATCAATATGGAGCACAATCTCTGAGGAATATTTCCAGTACCTTCTTATTTGTAACCTACCTATCTATGCCACGAAGGATTAAAGCAGCTCTAAAGGCGAAAGGGGGTCCAACCCGGTACTAGTGTAAGGTGTACCTAATAAAGTGGCCAGTGAGTGTATCATCTTTGCATCAAATTACAAAAAAACAAAACTCATGTGAACATGCAAACACCACACAGAAATGCCAACTGACCCAGCCGAGGCTCGAACCAGCGTCCTTCTTGCTGTGAGGCGATCGTGCTACTCACTGCGCCACCGTGACGGCCCGTTTTTCTTTCAGTATTTCAGCAAATGGCATTGTAAATAAAAGACGTCTCTTGTACTCTCCCATTCACTGCGCTCTAAGTTTACCCGACTACCACTGAGAAACTCAGAAATGTGAAAAGGCTCACAATTTATGATGGCACAGCAGTTAAAATAGGACAAAATGAGCTCATGCATCATCCAAATTCTGGATCTTTGTCACTTTGTCTTTTGAAACCCCCCCAAACCCCCATGGATACAGACCTAATAATGACCACTGGGAGTCTGAGACCTGCAGATCCAGGGAAAATTCCCTCTAAGGCGTCTGGCCGGACTCTCCTGTCATCATGATGGCGTTTCTCTCTCCTTCCCGTCCCCGGGGGAGCCACTGGCAGAAGGGAAGAGAGAAGCCGGCTAAAACGTGTGAAAGAAATGTGCGGCAGACTTGATTCCACATCCCTCCAGCAACAGATGGACTCCTAATGAACAATCTTCCAGCCAGCACTGCGGAATGAGCGGCGCCACGTCAAGAGCCGCACACAGAGACAGCAGGAGCAGGAGTCAGGCTCACGATTCAGGCCTGTTTTTTAAAAAGCAGAGAGAAGAGGTGTCACTACAGGTGAGCACAGGAGGTGACCTAAACCACCTGTCCACTCGCTGGTATCACACCGACCACCTGTTTCCACGGCAACACTGGGTCACATCACATATAAGAGGTTATATTCGCACTTGGTGTCTCCGAAAATGAGGTAACTATATCTAAAGTTTTAATGGTCGAATAGTAATGACACACACTGTTAAAAAATGCTGGGTTACACACGGTCGATTTGTGTTGGGTCAACATGAAGGAATTGAGTTAGCTTAAAAGTTTTTACAAGTGTAAGTGGATTGAACACAAAGCAGTTAAGTTGTGCCTAGAGTAAAGCTTAGGAAGTGTGTTGTTTCAGCTCATTTCAAATAAGTAGTTTGAACAAAGAGTGTGGGTTGTGGAAACCCAATGTTGGCTTAGTTCATATTTGACCCAATGTTGGGTTAGCTAAAAAAGAGTATTGGTATAGGCTAGAAATACTTAATAGATGTTAGAAT
>CAIGQQ010030629.1:97529-107841 GCA_903798035.1 Danio albolineatus
TGGTTGCCAGGGTGTTGCTATGTGATCACCAGTGTGTTCTGATCAGTTGTTAGGATGTTGCTTTGTATTTGCTAAGGCGTTTAAACATGGTCACCAGAGGTTGCTATATGGTTGCTAAGATCTTAACTATGAAGTTGCTTGAGTGTTCCGAGTAGTTGCCAGGGAATTCAAGGGTGATTATTGGGGTATTCTGATTGGTTGCCAGGGTGTTGCTATGTGATCACCAGTGTGATCTGATCAGTTGCCAGGGTGTCACCTTGTATTTTCTAGACCATTTAAACATGGTGACCAGAGTGTTGCTAGGTGGTTGCTAACATCTAAACTATGAAGTTGCTTGAGTGTTCTGGGTAGTTGCCAGGGAATTCAAAGGTAATTATCAGGGTGTTCTGATTGGTTGCCAGGGAGTTGCTATGTGATCACCAGTGTTTTCTGATTAATTGTCACAGTGTTGCTTTGTATTTGCTAGGGCATTTAAACATGGTTACGAGAGTGTTGCTATGTGGCCATGTGTGCTTGACTGTTCTGTTTCCAGGGAGTTGACAGAGAAAGGTGATTATTATGGTGTGCTGATTAGTTGCTAAAGAGTTGCCATGTGGTTGCTAAGATTGTGAAAATGTAGTTGTTCTAAGTGGTGACTGACATGTCAAGTCAAGTTTACAACTTTCTTCTACTTTAGCCATTTTTGGATTGATGAGCATGCTGGTTGTACTGGTTAAAAGCTGATAAATACAGAAACCGAACACAGACTGATTACAGTACAAAGAGAATCCAACGCTTTCAGCCCTGAAGGACGGGATGCTGGCCTTGTTTAGACATGAAGTCTTAAATAAAGTTTAGGAGATCCCTCATCATTTCTGACAGCTGCTGTGATGGATCTGAAATTTACATCACACATAACCTTGAGAGGAACAGCGGCCAGAGCAGCGACAGGCCGTACAATACACCGGCAATAAATGGAGCAATAAAAAGAGAGCGGGATTGATGGCGGAGCACGACTGATAAATGTGAATAAAGCAGATCACTTGTGAGAGAGAGAGCAAACGCACTCGCTGTTGTTGTTGTTGTTATTTCCCTCGAAGTGTGCTCTGTCCCTGAATAGAAGACGAATGGATCTTCAGTGTATAGCTTTGGTTACACACAAGGTAACATTACAATAGCATGCTTATTACATTATTTCTGCAGCAGAGTACAGTACATTCATTCATACACACACAAACTTACACATCGGTTAACAAACTCTACAGTTTTAAAACCACTGGAATTATTTCATTTCATTTTCATCATTGTACTGAGCTACAGAGGAGTCTCCAAAAATATTCACAGTGTGTTATTTTGACATGTGGTTTCGGGATTGTGTAATGTGATCAAGGATTATTATGTGTAAAAGTGCAAAAAATATTCATTCATGAATGGCGGCGATTTACGCCTCACTTTAAAAAAAGATAACTACACATGCTATTCTTGTCATGAGCACCAACCTGTGGGGGTGCTGAGGAGCAAAGTCCAGCCATGTCAAAGACTAACAGCCACTAATGTTGCCAACTATATCCAATGAAAAGTAATTAAATGTTGCCCGATGACGTCACGCACCAATTTGCATATTGGTGACGTCGTCACGTAGTTTCTGGCAGGCCTAAGCCCCTCATGTCTCTACTCTCTGAGGTGCCGGGTATATATTTATACTCTGAGGTGTATATTTAAACATTACATCCAGATACATCCAGATAATAGGCTCTTATTAACATATAAATTTGCGTGATGACGTCATTGCGTAATTGCAACTCAAAACTATTTAGTAGCTTGTGTTACGTTTGTTATGTAGTATACTTATGTTTATGTAGTATACAAAATAATTAACGTTTTCTCAAAATGACTGGCCGTCTCAGCAGAAATATTATTTGAAATATGTCCATTTAGATTTGTATGAAAAATATAGTTGACTATTTTAAAAGTAAAGATTTTTTTTTGTAGTTTATATATTTTATAATATATAAATCAACACGTTTTTGAAAGTGACAACAATTATAGCACTGTTGGAATTTATTGCTACATGAATTAACAGTAATTATACATGTTAACAAATAACAGTTATGAAAAACAGTCTGAGCTAGCGATTTAATCTACTGAGCCACTGTTCTTTTGAGTCACTTTTAAAAAAAATTGCTAAAAGTAGCCAAATTAGTGTTAAAATTTGTTGCCAGGTGCTTTTTGAAGAAAAAAAAAGTTGCTAGGGTAGTATGAAAAGTTGCTAAATCTAGCAACAAAATTGCTGGCAACACTGACAGCCAGATGCTTTCATATGGACGTTGAGATGCTTATTCGTTTTCTGAAACAATTGATGTGACGTTGTGTTTCATTTCATTTGCTTAATACAGTAGGCCAATACAATGTTCTTAATTTAAACACTGTGACATTGCTGTAAACATGTTGGACAATTAGGCTGAAGCAGGGTATACTTGGCAAAATGGAACCCCTTTTTTAATGATGTTTCTTTCATTTTCAAATTCGCGATTATGTTTTAGCTGAGTGAAAAGTGAGATCCCATGACATTCTATAGGCCTGCCTAAGTAAAATAACAAGCACAGTGCAGTCTTTGGGTCATCATCTTGAGCTTATAGAGCGAATTGGAAAAAGATGACGAGGTTATTTATTTTGCTGTTAAGTGTAACCTATTGGTGTTTGTTGATTTTATATAAATGAATGTATTCCACTCACAGGAGCACTGCAGGTAAAGTTAGACAACGTTGTTCTGCTGTTTAGGCTGCTGTTGTTTATAAATCCCTCTAAAGATATTTTCAAGGGTCAAAGAAAGTTACTGATGGAAAACAAACGCTTTTTAGCGAGAAAGTAAACCGAAACGATTGCGATGTTGTGTTCATTTGTAACATTAGTTACAATGATATAAATGTTTGATATATAGAGATTTTTTTGTTTATACATTGCTGTCAAATGACAGGGATCCTGTTTGTTTTACAGCTACATCATTGTGGCAAGGGACTCTCAAGATCAAAGCGACAAAGAAAGCGTTCCTGCAGGACTCCCAGAGTTCATCAAGATCCTTTGGATTCATCTTCAAAGCCTCCTCCTTCATCTTACCCCAGACACGCTCAATAATGTTCATGTCTGGTGACTGGGCTGGCCAATCCTGGAGCACTTTAACCTTCTTTGCTTTCAGGAGCTTTGATGTGGAGGCTGAAGTATGAGAAGGAGCGCTATCCTGCTGGAGAATCTGCCCTCTCCAGCGGTTTGTAATTTAATAGGCAGCACAAATGTCTTGATACCACCTCAGGCTGTCGATGTTGCCATACACCCTGCAGATCTCTCGTACGCCCCATACTGAATGTAACCCCAAACTATGATTTTTCCTTCACCAAACTTGACTGATTTCTGTGAGAATCTTGAGTCCATGCGGGTTCCAACAGGTCTTCTGCAGTATTTGTGATGATTAGGATGCAGTTCATCAGAAAAATCTACCTTCTGCCACTTTTCCAAATGATCAACTAGAAGTCAAGTTATTATTTGTTGCTCTTTCAACTGGGATCAACGACAAGACTTTTGACCATCCCTTACACCATAACCCACCTCTGAACCTACCCATACCATCAAACCTGTCCTGAACCCGACCCACATCCCACCTCAAGTATTCTGCAATACATTATGAGCACAGTAAGTACATTGTATTTATATTTTGATGCAAGTAAATAGTGAAAGCCACCTAATATAAAGTGGGACAGTTCTGTTTATTGCATCTATTATGTTTTTTGTTAAAATGAAGTAAATTATAACTCAAATGATAACCACCATCGAGAGTAACACATAGTTTAAGTGGAAAATCCCAATGCAAAATATAATAATAACTATTATTTTTCACTTCCATTAGTTTTTCATTACTTTTACCTTCCTGTTATTGCTTTAGGCATGCTTAAATGCAAAATAAAAGTGTGTTTACTGACACAATGGCCGTGTTTGAATTCAACAGGGCCGTTTTCAAACACTTCTGATATCGAAGTAGAACTATTTTCAAAGTTTCCATATAAATAATGTATACAGCTTCGTCTGCCTTTGATGTTTGGTGTCGAAGGCAGTCAAGGCTGACAGATTAGCAATTAAACAACAGCAAACCCTCTTTTCTTCTCTGTGAAATGAAATGGTGCTTTGAAATGTTGGCCTTGAATTAAGATTGCATGTCGTGCATGGATTGCCATTGGATTGAACAGCATTCAGGAAATTTATTAACAGTGAATCATATGATCGTGATGAATTGACGTCAGGCTCGGATGCTTTTGTATGTCGTTTTGATTTTCTTTAATAATCATGACCACGTTTTGATAAACTAACACTCTCGCGACAGATTTAGAAGTTACTGAAACATGAACTACTTGGTCTTACATTAAATAATCATTTAATTGGCTGGGCCAGTTGACATTTCTGTGGGGCGTTTGCATGTTCTCCTCGTGTTGGCGTGGGTTTGTGTGAAAAATGTGAAGATGTTTCCGATTTTTTCCAGAAATGACTATACTGCTCAGTGAGCGCTGTCTTTCTGATGAGACGTTAAACCGAGGTCCTGAATCTCTGTGGTCGTTAAAAATCCCAGGATGTCCTTCAAAAAAAGAGTTTTGGCCAAAAATCCTGGCCAAAAAATTTGCACACTGGCATCTGTCCATTGCCTCCTAACCATCCCCATATCCTAATTGGCTTCATCACTCTCCACCATTCAGATGATGTGTGGTGTGTTGTCTGACACAATATGGCTGCCGTCACATCCCCCTGGTGGATGCTGCACACTATTGGTGGATGAGGAGATCCCCCCGAAAAATGTTTGAAGTGCTTTGAGTGTCCAGAAAAGCACTATAGAAATGTAAGGAGTTATTATTATTAATTATCTTTAATTATTGCTCACTTAAATAGACAGTTCACCCCCAAAAAATTCATCATTTACTCACACTCAAGTAGATGTATACATTTATGATACTCTTTCTTCTGTTGAACACTAAAGGTGACATGCTGAACAGTGTTTGTATTGACCTCCATAGTATTTTTTTCTTCCAACTGTTGATGCCAATGGATCCTTTTCCCCAACATTGGAGCATCTTGTTTTGTGTTCAACAGAAGAAGGAAAGTCAAGCAGGTTTTGAACAAGTGGAAGATGAATAAATCAGGACAGAATTTCATTTTTGGGTGAACGTTTTTCTTTTTTTTTTTTTAAGATACAGATCATTTATTTAGTGACACAGCTGAGTCTGAGTCTTTCCTGCCACACCAAACAGATTTCAGTTTTAGTCTTCAGGGCTAAACATCCGCACTACAGCATGTTCCCAAAGACTTAATCCCCATCAGCCATTAATGTTATTTTTAGAGTCCTCGGGGTCATTGTGAAATGAACGTCATAAAGGGTGTCTAATGGAGATGCGATGCTCAAACTGAATCTGCTTTAGCGCTGAGCTCACCTGAGGACTCCCAACATTACGAGAGACAGAAAAAAACAAGCTCTCATCCCACTGTGTTTACAATGCCCTCACTTACAGCCAGCGCAGATGGAGACACCAGAACACCAGAAGAGAAATAGCATTTGTGGGAACACAATGGTGCAGTTTAAGCTGAGTTTACGCTTAAGCTTTTATCCATTTATTCAATTCAATTCACCTTTATTTGTATAGCGCTTTTACAATGTAGATTGTATCAAAGCAGCTTCACATTGAAGATTATAGTGAATTGAAACAGTGTCAGTCCAGTTTTCAGTGTTGGAGTTCAGTTCAGTGTGGTTTAATATTCACTACTGAGAGTTCAAACACTGAAGAGTAATTCATCGATGCACAGCTCTACAGGTCCCGAACTATGCAAGCCAGTGACAAGGAAAAAACTTCACCAATTGGCGAAAGTGAAGGATACAAAACCTCGAGAGAAACCAGGCTCAGTTGAGCACAACCACTTCTTCTATGGCCAAACATCTTGTGCAAAGCTGCATTCTAGGTGCCGGGGGCTGGAGAACGCTGGACGTCAGCGAAGATTTGTCTGTCCCTGGAGTCTCACAGGAATCAGACACATGCTCTCTACTCCTCCATGACCACATCAGCAGTCACTCAGGATACAGCCTGGTCTGGGATTATGGAAACCATGGGATCATCTCTTCACAGCAATTGGATCACATCCGTGGCACTGCATAGTCTCTGGGGGCCTTGGGATGAGTATCCCCATGTGGAAATAGAGAATAAAGAGAATAATTAGCGTAGCAGATGCGTGGAGCACATCCATGCATCATACCGCTAAGTGAAGTATTGAGTGTATGCTTTACTAATAAGATAGGTCTTCAATCTAGTTTTGAACTGAGAGAGTGTGTCTGAGCCTCGGACATTATCAGGACGGCTATTCCAGAGTTTAGGAGCCATAAATGAGAAGGCTCGACCCCCTTTACTTGACTTTGCTATTCTGGGTACTACCAGAAGCCCTGAGTTTTGAGATCTTAAAGAGCGGGTTGGATTGTAGCGAGACAGAAGGTTGGTTAGATAAACAGGAGCTCGATTATTTAAAGCTTTATAGGAAAGGAGCAATATATTATTATCAATACAAAACTTAACAGGCAGCCAGTGTAACGAGGATAAAATTAGGGTGATATGATCATATTTTCTAGACCTGGTAAGAACTCTGACAGCTGCATTTTGTACTAGCTGAAGTTTGTTAATAGAGGATGCTGGGCAACTAGCAAACAGAGCATTACAGTAATCCAGCCCATTTACAGTTGAAGTCAGAATTATTAGCCCCCCTGTATATTTTTCCCCCCAATTTCTCTTTTAGTCCGTTTCCACTGAGTGGTACAGGTCACCTTTATCAGGCTTGCGTTTCCACTGCTTAAAGGATACCAAGGGTGGGCGCGGTGTACGACAGAAATTTTCAGTCAACGTCATTTTCACTCGAGGAAATGTCTACAGTAAAGCTGCACGGGTCGTTCACATATATGATATCATATCTCACAAAACAGATTCTTATAAACACTGGTGTATAAATGTTCATTACTAACCTTTCTATGAACATGATCTGATTATAACTGCAGATCAATGATAGCCTACTGTGACGTTATATGCAGTTCATTCATTCATTCATTTTCTTTTCGGCTTAGTCCCTTTATTAATCTGGGGTCGCCACAGCGGAATGAACCGCCAACTTATCCAGCATTTGTTTTACGCAGCGGATGCCCTTCCAGCCACAACCCATCTCTGGGAAACACATCCATACATTCTCATTCACACACATACACTACGGACAATTTAGCTTACCCAATTCACCTGTACCGCATGTCTTTGGACTGTGGGGGAAACCGGAGCACCCGGAGGAAACCCACGCAACCACGGGAAGAACATGCAAACTCCACACAGAAATGCCAACTGGCCCAGCCAGGGATCGAACCAGCGACCTTCTTGCTGTGAGGCGAATGTGCTAACCACTCGGCCACCGTGGCGCCCTTATATGCAGTTATATCAAATAAATAAATGCAGCATATATGAACACATACAGCCCCTTAAAGTCTCCGATATGTTACAAATTACAGAAAAACTGCACACAGCAGACATTTAGTCCTTATTTAGGTTCAAAAACAACACGAAATATAGCCCACAGTCAGTGCAGACCTCTCATCTGTGTCTTTAATCTTCACCAGCACATGTAGCCTCTGTTAGAGAGTAATTCCGTCATTGCGAGTTCATAATAGTCCAGAAGGTGATGATAACAGTTAAACATGGCATTGCTGAAAGAATCATTTGCTCCTTTGTTTTTTCCTGCTTCTTTCACGCTTCACTCTCGCATTTGTCTGTTTCTGAAAGGATCGGATGTCAGAAGCGCTTTAATACTCACATGCACTTTATTATCATCAGCTCAAGAAGTTTGTTATTTCAAATATAGATGTGCACGCGAGCTCAAGTGAAACCGTTCACGCTTTAGACGGGCTTGAAAAAAAACTACAGGGCACAGGAGAGAATCTGCTCTTCTTCTTGGCTTTGTGGATGTTTATTAAGACGACGACAATGTTTGTTTGTTTGTTTGTTTGTTTGTTTGAGCTCTGGTCGACCATGGCTCGTTATGTATATTTTATTACGGTGTGTTGTCTCTCGGTTGTGTATTTAAACATGGAGGTGTTTTGTTTTCATTCTGGCTTGTTGTGCGAGCAAATGACGTATCTCTTCAACCAATCAGCATTCAGCTGCGCATGAAGCTCCGCCTTTTGGTACCCTTTCTCAGTGTTTGGTACCCTTTCGAATGGGTGACCAAAAAGTGGTACGGTACGGTTCGGTATGCCTTTTTACAGTGGAAACGGCCATAAAAGCATACCTAACCGTATCGTACCACTCAGTGGAAACGGGCCATTTAAGTTTTTTTTCAACACATTTCTAAACATAATAGTTTTTACAACTTTAACTACAATTAAAATGGAGGCTGAGCTAATTCTTATTTCAATTCAGTTGTTTAATATTGGTGCCACAGTGGCGTAGTGAGTAGCACGTTCACCTCACAGCAAGAAGGTCACTGGTTCGAGCCCCAGCTGGGTCAGTTGGGATTTCTATGTGGAGTTTGCATGTTCTCCCTGTGGTTGCGTGGGTTTCCTCCGGGTGCTCCGGTTTCCCCCACAAGTCCAAAGACATGCGGTACAGGTGAATTGGGTGAGCTAAATTGTCCGTAGTGTATAAGTGTAAATGAATATGTATGGATGTTTCCCAGAGATGGGTTGCAGCTGGAAGGGCATCTGCTGTGTAAAACATATTCTAGATAAGTCGGCGGTTCATTCCACTGTGGCGACCCCAGAATAATAAAGGGACTAAGCCGACAAGAAAATGAATTAATATTTAATGTTTAATTAAATTGTTAATGTTTAATATTTTAATTGTTTAATGTTTAATATTTAATATTAAAAGCTGTAAATTATTTTCTTAGCATTTTAATTAAACTATAAAATTTATTGTGAACATAAATGTCTTAAACAGATGTCTTAAACAAGGACATAACAAGAGTATCAATTCCTTCAATCTTGCTCTCCCACTCAATTAAGTTTACTTATAAGATGTGATATTTTAATAAATAAATCATTAATAATTTTGTTGTGTTTTCAGAACACAAGACAGTCTGACATTTTGCTCTCATGTAAATGCTTCTAAATGTTCAGATATTTGTCCTGCATGGAAAAAAACAGCCAACAATATTAAATTAGAAAATAGTTTTTTTTGCAACGTAGACAAAAACAAGATAAGCCCTGAATAGATCCGAGCAACAAGATCTGAAAGCTCTGTAATGAATGAAAGAAATGCATTTAGACCAGCGAACAGAGGTGCTACATGAACACACGCAGCCAATGACAAGGACGTGTGGACAAAAAAAACACATGTGCAAATACACGCAAATGTGCCATGTGCAGCTCCGGCCGAGGTCATACCTGATTTAAAGAGCGTATCGTGAGCCGAGAGTACAGAGCAATTTTCATCAGAGCATTTTCATCTGAGATAAGCAGCACAACCGTGAGTGTTTATTACGCGGCGAAGATCACGAGGAGGAGAGGAACGCTGCTCTTCCTCCACGCTCGCATGAATCTGCGCTGATTAGCTCTGATTGGAGAATCACAAGCACCTACGGAACGCTTCACTTACGGCTTTAATGAAGCACACAAATTATTGAAATACACCTCGCTGCACTGTAAAGAGGTCTTTCTGAAGGTGTGGAGGCATATTATTGAGGCACGTTTGGTGGGGGGAGGGGGTTTGTAATACAGGATGTTTATTTAATTGCGTTATAGGCTTTTTTTTATACTGTCTGTTAAATATACACTTTTTTGAGTGCATTTCAAAAGGATCAAAGACAAAAAGTAGTTTTCAGGCATAATTATTTCATTCATTCATTCATTCATTCATTTTCCTTCAGCTTAATCTCTATTTCAGAAGTCACCACAGAGGATTCATTCAGAGGATGCCCTTCCAGCAGCAGCCCAGTACTAGGAAACACTCATACACTACATATTCACACACACTCATACACTACAGACAATTTAGTTAATCCAATTTACCTATAGTGCATGTGTTTGGACTGTGGGGGACACTGCATCACCCGGAGGAAACCCAAACAAGGGGAGAACATGCAAACTCCACACTGAACAGCCAGGACTCAAACCAGCAACCTTCTTGCAGTGAGGCGACATTGCTAACCACTGAGCCACCATGACGCCCTAACATTAGTACAATTGAGCTTAAGGAATTAAATATGGTAACTTCAATAGCTACAGTTGAAGTCAGATTTATTAGCTCTTCTGAATTATTAATATATATATATATATATATAT